>SNQJ01S0041239.1:47084-69389 GCA_010110895.2 Picea sitchensis | reverse complement strand
GAGTTGTGTGATAAAGTGAGGCGCTAGCCTCTCTATATATACAAGACTGGCACGTGTGAAGGGTCTTCATTGGTAGGTCTGACCTCTCACTCTGGGTGGGTAAACCCACCTTTAATTTATTTCTGGGTCTCAATAATAACTGCTGGGGCCGACTTCTTATTCTGCCTATCACAATTGTCTGTTGACCA
This sequence comes from Picea sitchensis, assembly GCA_010110895.2. NCBI lineage: Eukaryota > Viridiplantae > Streptophyta > Pinopsida > Pinales > Pinaceae > Picea > Picea sitchensis. The sequence continues at coordinate 69,201 of SNQJ01S0041239.1, read as the reverse complement.
ATCTGCAAAAGGGGATTTGGTCCTAATACAATTACCGACATGATTAATCCACAATGGGGATTAATCCTATGAATAAAATAACAATAATAATAAGAATACTCTTTGCAGTTACATTATTTCAACAATGGATTCTTTTAGTTGACCTATGCGTTGAATTTAGTGTCTAAATTTATTGTCCACGATATGAACATGTGTGATTGGAATTAAATGGCCTGCCTCCCTAATGGTCAATTCAACATTATATGAACCTTATCTGGATGCAACTATATGTATCATAAGGTTGAAGTTGTATGGATATGATTTCTAGTGAATGCAAAATCTTATCAATAGGATGGTGCATGGAAGATGCTTGAATATCCATGTATTTAATATTGTTTGAATAATTGATTAATTAAGAAGATAATCTAATCAAATTTGTATTATATTCAAATTACTACTAGAAATATGGTGTATGGAAGATGTGTGAATTTCCATGCATTAAATACAATCTCCATAAAAAAGATATACGTAACATAATTGAAGAAATGATACCAAAGCCATGGATGTGAAACTTGTTTAAAATATGTATTTTGACAAATTTATTGGATGTTCCTCATTTTGGGTGAAGTGTAACTATTACTAGGGGTATTCATTTTTTACTTATTAGGTTGTGTGGAGGTTAGTTTTTATTAGATAAGTCATACATTGTAGATTCTGACTCTATGCATCAAGTTTTTGTTGAGGATGTGTGAAAAATTTAAGCCCATTAAAGTAAAATCTACATTGGAGAAAGTTACTATGTATCATGAAGAGATGAAGACTATTCTGGATATCTACAATGATGTCACCCAAAGTTTTGAATATTTTGTTTAGCAAATGAAGCTAGAGATTCCTTCATTGCCTCCTATTTTGCTGAAATAAGTTAGATTGTCTCAAGGGCAATACAACCATAGTGTTGGGGGCTTGTTGGCACCCTATTTCACATATTTTAGGTATGCATGCACAATTTGTGTCAACGTGCCCAATTTAATCAATATATCATGACCAATGCACTCACTTGCCTATGTGTTGGAATGACTGAGGTAGTAGATAGTTATAACTGATTATAATGACTCTAAATATGTATGTAAATGAGAGAGTTAGGGTTGTCTTTTTGTATGTTAAGGTTAAATCGAATCTTTGTATGAATGGATGGAGGAAGGAGAAATCAGAGTTTCAAGCCCTTTGTGAGTACTAAGGAGCTATAAGAAGAATGTATGCACTAATATTATGGAATGGACAGAAAGGATTATGATGTGGTTCCCCCTCTAAAATATTGTTTGTATCTTATTGTTGTATGGTTATATGATGAATGTGTTAAGTAGGATATTATGTTTTATTTAATCATTTACATCTATCTCTGTAATGTTTGTTAGCATCTTGAGTGAGACCTTAGTCTTAACAGATTATGGAAAATGTTGATACCAATGGATTTGTATTGTTGACGTACACATTGAACTTAGGGTCTAAATTTATTGCCAACAATATAAAGACATGTGATTGGAATTAAAAAGCTTGCGTGCCTAATGGTCAATTAAAAATTATATGAACCTTATCTTGATGCAACTTTGTGTATCATAAGGTTGAAGTTGTATGGATATGCTTTCTAGTGAATGGAATCCAATTAAAAATTTAATATGAACAATTATATACTATATGCAAACCATTATCAATACAATGGTGCATGGATGATGTGTGAATGTTCATGTATTTTATATTTTTTAAAGAATTATTGAATTAAGAAGTTAATCTAATCAAATTTGTATTACATGAAAATTACTACTAGAAGGATGGTATATGGAGGATGTGTGAATTTTCATGCATTAAATTCAATCTCCATTAGAAAAAATACTTTGTTGAATATCAATTAGATAGGTCATAAGGTGCTCATTTCTTCATAAATTTAAATTTAAATTTAGTTCATCAAATGAGTCTTTGCATTACCATCCAACTTATTGCACTGAGAGAAGTGAGGTACATTTTACAATCCAATTTGAGGGAGTTATGTTACCTTTGTGACTAATGTTAACCTATTAACAAACATTAATTATTTTTTTTGTAAGCTAGAGTTTTATATTACTTTCAAAGAACAAAAGATATTGCAGTCATGTTGTCCCTAAGCTTGGGCTTCCAATAAAGGAAACCAACCCAAGCCCAATACCATGCAATGTAATATACTTCTGTCAAGGAGCCAAAAGAATGATATTTTTTCAGTGTATGCCCATACATATAGCCAAAAATTAACATAAAAACATAGATGGAACCTTATACCAAGAGAAAAGATCAACATGGATTATTTAGACTGGCTAGAGTCCAAGTGGTCCGATGAATTGCCCCCAATGCATTTCTGAAGAGGTGTAGGCAATTTTGCTATGAGGACTGGATAATCGGGTCTCTCATGGGCACATTGGCGCTACTGAGGAGTAGAAAAAATATCAAGCAACAGATTGACCTTTTGATCAAGCATCTCCAATAAGTGCGCTAGTTCACCTCTTCACTCTGGATTTTGAAAATAAGTTTCAAGTGGTCCTTTGTCATCTTGATGGGATCTGTCATTGCATCTTAAATTTGGTCCATTGCCTCATGCGAAGAAGGCATGGTTGGGCCACTTGAGGAATCCATTCCCAGGAGGAGAGGTACATGTGTTTCTCCCTTTGCAAAAGGCTTGCTCTGCATTGAAGGATTCTAAACCCCTTTTCCAGCTTCATGACCTGGCTCATCCCCAAGATCATACCACTCAACCTTACATCCCAACACCATGCCTTCATCCTAAATTTTCTATGGAGTTTGTCTATCATCAAGGGGAGCATAATTGTTATGATATTCAACTGCTCTAGTCTCCATACTGCCTGACATGATATCCCTGTCACTTGTCGAGGATGATGGATTGCTTCTCCCTGATGCGAAAATTTGGAAGGAACCTGAACCCTTGTGCACTCTTTTTCTCTCGTGTGGCAAGGGGAGGATGCGTATGCTCACTGTATAGGAGAGGGAAGTAGGAAACTTCACGAATAACAAGAGTGGAAGGGAAAAGGGTTGCCCTACTAGACTTGGGAAGACAGGAAAATAAAATCATTTACCTTCCATCGTTAGCAAATAAACCCAACGATCCTTCCATGGAAATATGGCCATAATAATTGTAGACACAAGTGGAGCATTACTCCCTCTCATACTACTGGTACCATGAACCTTCATTTGATCCCTCACATGCCTTAGAATGATCCTCAACTTAATGGAAGGGTGAGAGAAGTTAGTGTTGGCATCTTCCACCTGTCCCCCTCGGAGCTTTGGACGCTAGGGGTCAAGGTCAGCATAGTCCATTTGGGTCGTCATATATGCGTTGATATCACCCCATCATGGGATTTCCCTCCTATAGAGCCAATTTATTGTATTTCAAAAGAGGGGGATGCTCTGGTTGTTTTTTTTCTTCACAAACCAAATCATATTCCCTACAATCCACCCCAACATTGGCCAATGACTCAGTGATTTTGTTTTCTTCCCTATGAACATGAGATGGAATGATGACCACATTTGGGAGAAATAGATGTTTTAACAATTTCATATTGCACAGAAGACACCCTCTTGGGGAGATGTTGGCAGGATCATATTCGTTCAAGATTCTGGACAACGTGTTCAAGATTAATTGGGAGTCACCTTCCACAATGAGCTTTTGGAATCCAAATTGAGTGGTAGCTTGGATCCCCTATATGAGTGCCCAAAGCTCAATGGATTTGTTTGAATCATGTCCCAGACTTCCTACTAAAATGTGGCAAAATAATACCATGCTCATCACGAAACACTACACCAAATCCTGTCGGACCAGGATCACCCTTGGAGGCTCCATAAAAGTTAAGCTTGAGGAATCTTGGAGGTGTTCTGTGCCATGATATGGGGTTTCTTGAGGAGATCGGTATGGTAGGCGTCTTCATAGTGAGGGAGGCTAGTCCAAGATCCAATTTGAGAAAGATAATCCTTTCATTAACATCACAGTTTAGATCCTCTGTCATCCATTTTTGAAGGTGAATAGTTTCCTGAACATTGTCATAGATTTTGGACCAAATTTTATTCCAAGACAGTTGTTCTGAGAGAAATGTTTTTCGATTCCCTTCCTTCCATATTTTCCACATGAGAAGCCCTGGTAGAAATTTCCAGATATTTTTAGGATGGGATTGTTAAAAACTGAAGGTCTTCAACTGTCAATTGTGGCAATAATGTTGTCTCAGTTGCAATATGAGGTCCTCATTATTTGAGTTGCTTGATACCAAAGGATAGATTTGAATTGAAATTGATTGAGAAGATGCTCCATGTTCTCCTCGTGATGTTGGAAGAGTGAACAAACTAAGGGGCCAATGAAACCCCACTTTCAGATATTATCCCAAGTGAGGATGCATTTATGTGAAACTAGCCAAAGAAATGTGCTTACCTTTGGCCATAGATTGAGTTTCCAACTCCAGATGCTAGCTTTGGAAAGTGAGTTAAAGTTTTCTTTGAGACCATAATATTCCTTTATAGAAAAAAATCCTTTTGAAGAGTATCCCCATATGAGAATATTAGGCCCATGCTTAATTCAGATTCTCCTAAGAGTTTCTTCTCCTAGCCATGGATGTAGATCCACTTCTGCCAGGTTTCCAAGCTCCTCAGTAGTGATTTTCCATTCCTGCCAAAAGGGAGAGGAAGAGGAGTTTTCCCAATAATCAACCACTCAGGTAGCTCTGTTTTTACCCATCTAAGCTTGAAGGTTCAATAGTTTTCCTATGCTCTATAGTGGTTCATTTGTTTCCATGATTTTGTCTAGAAAAGGGTAGCATGGTCATCCCTTATCTCCCAAAAAGTGTGTTCTTGCACCAGTTTGCAGTTCTGTCAAGTGACATTCCATATTAGGGAGCCATTGTGTTGCTCATTCCATATGATAATCCCCACTTCTTCCACTAAATCGGTGTATCTATGTCTCCACATCTTGGCCCAGAGGTCTCTTTGGTTTTTTAGCCATCTCCACCATGTTTTTTCTCCCATTACCTGATTCAGCGTGCATGGGTATCGTAGACCCAAGCCCCCTTCTAGTTTGGGTTTGAAAATTTTGTCCCATCGGAATAACACCCATTTCCCCCCCTCCTTGGTACCTTTCCAAAAAAAAAATCTTTGCAAGTTTCGAATATGTTTAAGCACTGATAAGGGGGCATCTAAGGCCAAAAATATATATATATAATGGGGTGGCTTGGAGAACAGACTTAAGGAGCACCAATCGACCTGCCAAGTTGAGGGAGTGGAAGGTCCAAGAGCTAAGACACTTTTCTAGAGAAGAGAGAAGATATTCTCAAGAGTTGTTACAAATAACATTGTTAATCAAGGGGATGCTAAGGCATTTGGATGGAAGGGAGCTCTTGGTAAAACCCAGGATGCGGGTGATGTAATATTGGACTGCATGAGGGATATTAAAGAAAAATATCTGGGATTTTTCAATGTTGATAGAGGTCCCTGAGGCTTCACTAAAATCATTTAGGATGTTGATGATTTTATTAGCTTCTCTGGCTGTAGGGGTTTCCATCATCAAGGTGTCATCAACAAATTGGTTGTGTGAGATGGGGGTTTGAGGACCATGCATAGGGAGTCCTTTGAGGGAGCCCTTTGCTATGGATGCCTTGATATAGTGGTTGAGACATTCTTCCATGATGACAAAAAGGAAGGGGGATAGAGGTCCCCCTTGATGAATTCTTGTGGAGGGGGAAAAGGTTTTGGAGGGAACCTCATTGACCAGGATGGCGAAGAAAGTTGAGGAAGTGAGGTTGAGAACCCAATTGACCCAATATTCATTGAATCCAAAGGAAAGTATAATTGAGAACATATATTGATCCAGGATGAAATCGATGGCCACCCACCTATTCCACTGGCTCAAAGAACAATTTTCCATTTTGGCAGTTTTTTACAAATTTTCGAGTCCCAAACTTCTAGGGTCATTTTGAGGCCCTAAACAATGTTTTTTTGGACTTTTGGGGGGCTAGGGGTTCCCAACAACATTCCCTACCCCTTGTGGAAGTTGTACTTCTCGGATATACCTTTTCGACAAGGTATTGAATGCCTCAAATGGAGATCATATGCAAAAGTTACGCCCTCAGTAAGTTGACGTATCAACTACCCCCATCGGGGCCCGCAAACCTTTTGGAGTTTCATCTTTCGGGGTTAGGGTTTTGGATTTTATTTATGTTAAAAATTCCTTTGGAGCCTCATTGTAGACATCATCATCGTCTTGTGAATGAGCGTATTTGTCACATTTCTTCTCATAGATAAGTTGCCACCATTCTAGTGAGTTCATTCACTATGTATTTTACAGTTCTATACATTTCTCTCATTAATATAAATTGTGTATTACTGTATCTTTGTGTTTACTGTTATATCACTACTATATCTCTATGATATTATTGTATATCTATTACATCTTTATGTATTTTCTTTTTATATTTCCTCCTTCATTTCGTTCTCAAAATAATCTGGATCGGTGGTATCAGAGAAGGTTGCTCCTTGGTGTTTCTTAGTGTATGTCCCCGACAAGGTTAGGTTATAGAGAGTTGGGTCTCAAGATAGTTTCTCCTGAGGACAACCAATCTCGCCAGCCCAAGAAACCTCCCATGGTGGAAGAAAAGAGAGACATGGGAGCAGAAGATCCCATCAATTTATTGCTTGTGGAATCCCTTGCACAACAGAGGAACGAGATGTTGGAGATTTTTTCCCAAATCCTTCAATGATTTTCGACAGTAATAGGCGTGTCTTCGTCAAGCAGTTTATTTGGAGGCACTACCCCATTCAAGGTACAATTTAATTTTTATATTACTGTATTTGAAGGTCAGATCGATGCAGATGCTTTGGAAAAATGGTTAAATTTGCTAGAAGGTTATTTCTCTATTCACAATTTATCCCACAGAGAAAATATCACCACTGCGCTCCTTAAGGCTCTCCCCCATGTCAAACATTGGTGGGAAAATTACTAGGAGAAAATTTCCATAGAGGAGTCTAGAATATTTGAGGTCGAGCCCACTTGGGATTTTTTTAAAGATGCGTTCAAGGAGAAATATTACCCTGTGGGTGTTGATGAATGCGGCTATGGGAGACATCCTCCATCTTACAAACCTATAATATGTGGAACATAGTAGCTATGTGAAGTCTTTATCTCAGCTTACAAACCTAAGAGAAATCCCCTATGAAGGGTTTGAGGTTCCTTCCTGGGACAGATTCAGGAATGTAGAGATGGCCTCCTCCATGATGTGAGTGAGAAGAACTCCAGATGATTATCCGATGTAAAAGTGATATGTTGAGTTAGGACGTGCATGTGGCTGAGCACAAGGTGAACGTGGGAAATCCAAAAAGTGTTGGGCGCATCATCATGTGAACATAAATGAAGATGATGTGATGGCCTCCTCTGAGCAACAGAGTTGACGAGAAGACTTCAGATGATCCTCCTGTTGGTGGCGGTGGGAAATCATGTCTGTAGAGCGGACGTGCCTGCGGACGAGCACAGGTGAACGTGTGAAGACCTGGTTCATCTATGTATTGTAGTGAATCAGGTCCATAGCATCCCTATGGATGTGCCCCTAGTGGATGAGCACTAGTGGGTGTATCAGATCATTTGCTATATATTGTTTAAGATTCAGACCTACCTGTAACCCTAGTTATTATGTAAAAGGGTACAGGTCGGCCCTGCCTTATTGTGTCTAAAGATAAAATGTAAAAGATAATTAATATTAACATTAATTATTATAATAATGAATAAATAATATATCTAAGTGAGGTCATCCCTATTGTGCCAATAGACACTTCAGTTGATAGGAAAAGTATAATATAAGTAAAAGGAAATCTTTCATTGTAGACACACACACACACTTGTGAGTTTTGGAAATTTCAGCAAGTACACTTCTTGGTCAAAGTTGTGCACCTCTCTTGGGCACTAGAGTTCTAGGGTTTTGTGCACCCTCTTGTGTGTTGGATATTCTTAGTGGTAAAAGGTATTTCTCTTGAAGAGTATAGCAAAGGATTTGGCTGGGTTTTTCTCCCTTGTTTGAGAAGGGTTTCCCAGGATATATCTTGTGTTCTTGTGCATGGTGCTTCTTCATGTGATATTGGTTGCTGCAACATTTATGGTTATGGTTAATTGTTAAAATGGAATGAAATTCATGCTTAAACTAATGCTATGAAAAATCAACATGGTATCATAGCGTAGGTCTTGAAAGAACCCATTTCACAAGCATCCACCAAGTCTCATCCCTTACCAGCAATTCCTCCACTTCTGCAGAATCATACGACCCTCCCAGGGTTCCAGAAAATTTCGTACGACCCTCTCCTTTAAGTGTTTCAGCCCCTGAAAACTTGGACGCTGAAGCTAATTTCAGCACAAAAGAGTATGACCTCTTCCAGCGCATCTCTAGAAGGTCTCAAAACTAAATTCCTAGAAATTTTGATTTTTGGCCCTAGGGTTTCTAGAGTGTCAAAATTTCATGCAAAATATTTCTGGTTTTCTGAAGAAACATTGTTTTGAATTAGCAATCATCTTTGTGATACTATCAAATTGATTTTTGGCAGTCATAAGTCCAAACATAATCCAGTCTACAAGGATTCAAGAAAAGATGAAGAACAAAATTCCAATGGAAGATAAGCTTGATGGGTCAAGCAACTTCAGCCCTTGGAAATAAAATCTTCTAGTCACTCTTGAAGAAGAAGATCTCTTGGATGCAACCACTAAAACTCTACCAGAAACAAAAACTGAATTAGAGAAGAAAGTAAGAAAAGAAGATGGCGTCAGAGAAAGGAAAATAATCATCTACTTAGTAAGAGACCATCTCTTGCCCAGATTGCAAATCTAAAGACTGCCTATGATATGTATAAGACATTGAAAGAAATGTTTAAAAGTGAAAACACTCTCAGAGCTCTTGCCTTGAGAAGTAAACTCCAAAGTACTAAGATGAAAAAAGATGACATATTTGCAGTTTTCTTCATGAAGTTATCAGAGGTTAAATAACAGCTAGAGACAATTGGAGAAATCATGTCTGATAGATAACTTGTCTTAACCACTCTCCAGAATCTTCCAAAATCATGGGAGCCCTTCCTTCAGAGTATAAGTGGAAGAGAAACCCTACCAACATTTGAGCAACTATGGATATATTGTACTCCAGAAGAACTAAGACTCAGAAATAGAGGAGTGGAAGATTACCCAAAAGAAAATCATGCTCTTGCACTTCATACCAGGAAAGGAGGAAAATTCAAAAGAAACTTCAAACAAACATTTAAAGAAGAAAAGCCTTCATCAAATTCATGATATCAAAGAAGAGATGCTTCAAAAGTTCAATGTTACATATGTGACAAGTATGGACATATTGTTAAATATTGTCCAACCAGAAAGAAGGTAAAACAATATGCCACCATTGTCGACATTGATCCAGATCCACCTCAAGAAAGTGAAGAGAGGAGAAACGAGAATTACTTTCTCTAGAAGAACATTGCTACAAAATAGGTAAAATCTTTTTGTTCTAAAATTTTTATAGTTGATTGCATGTTTCAAATAAAAGAAGGATATCACTCCTTATAGAGTTCTCAAAACTTGGACCATTATCCCTGGTACGGGAGTCCAAAACATTGTTCTTTGTACAAGAACAAAGCATAATTATTATTCTTGAAAAAGAGATATAAATCTCAAACTAAAGATTGAATAAAAAAAAACATCTTCTCGCCCCTTCAGCAGTTCAGAGGGAGACAGACGGTTTCTCCAGTTGATATGTTTAGTGATATTTCAGCAAGGCATAAAATGCCTACCTAGACTCACTATGCAAGAGGTAGAGAAGCATACAATCCTCTCAAGGCACATTCTGAGAAAGAAAAAGAGTTTTTCAAAGAAATCCTTCAGTCATGAGACACTTCATTGATGATAAGACTTCTTGTCTTAGAAAAGTAACAAAAGAGTACCAATATACTTTAATAGGATGATGCATAAGAGATTATTCAAGTACCATAAAGAGAAACCTATGGTAAGGCATGCAACTAATGAAAGTATCAAGGAAATACAAAACGAGATCTATAGCCAGAGGTTTCTCTCAAACAGAGGGAGTTGTCTATGATGAAACACTTGATCCAGTGAACCAGATACACTTCCATCCATGAGTTGGAAACTATATTACTTAAATGGATTATTGATAAGTCTGGATTTCAAACAAGAGTGTTGGTGATCCAAACTTATATCATTGCAGTATTGGTGACGAAAACCTGGTCCTGATGACCTATTCAGAAAGCGTTGTTGTTACAAGTAATCCATGATTTCTAAATTTGAGATGAAGAATCTGAGTATGATTCACTACTTCTTGAGACAAGAAATATGACAGATGACTGATAAAATCTTCAATGAACTAGAAAAGCACATATGGTTGATGTTCAACCTTGAAGTCTTCCATGGTTTCCTATTGCAGTAGGAAACATAACTCTATAGCCTTAAGTGCACCAGAGACAGAGTATATATAGCAGTAAGTGTGTGAAGCAATATGGCTTCACATACTTCCGACAGATTTACTTGACCATGAGGTGGATCCTATGTTGATAACAAAGAGCCATATGTAAATATCCTTAAAGAACCTAGTGCTTCCTAATGGATTAACACACATAGAGATAAAATTTTCTTATGTCAGAGATATGATGCAAAAGAAAATTGTATACTTGCAGTAACTTTATACACCTAAGAAGACTGCAAACATTTACACCAAACATTTACTTGGTGAAGAACTCCTTCCGAGTTAAGAGGGAGTATGGATGATCTCAGCCAAAAAAAAAATTCAGAGTACATCGGTATGAGACTTGGCTTGATGAAGAATGCCTCCCTAGATGAGAGGGAGTGTTGATGAATGCATCTATGGGAGACATCCTCCAGCTTACAAACCTGTGAGATGTGGAACATAGAAACTATGTGAAGTCTTTCTTTCAGCTTACAAAGTTGAGAGAAATCCCCTATGAAGGGTTCGTGGTTCCTGCTTGGGACAGAGTCAAGAACGTAGATATGGCATCCTCCATGATGTGAGTAAGAATAAATATATATGATTATCCGATGTAAAAGTGATCTATTGATTTAGGACGTGCCTATGGATGAGCACAAGGTGAACGTGGGAAATCCAAAAAGTGTTGGGAACATCATCATGTGAACATAAATGAAGATGATGTGATGGTCTCCTCTGAGTAGCAGAGTTGATGAGAGGACTCTAGATGATCCTCCTGTTGGTGGCAGTGGGAAAGAAGATCTGTAGAGAGGACGTGCCTATGGACGAGCACATGTGAATGTGTGAAGACCTGGTTCATTTGTGTAATGCAGTGAATCAGGTCCATGGCATCCCTATGGATGTGCCCCTAGTGGATGAGCACTAGTGGGTGTATCATATCCTTTGTTATATATTGTTCAAGAGTCAGACCTACCTGTAACCCTAGTTATTGTGTAAAAGGGTACAGGTCGACCCTACCTTATTGTGTCTAAAGATAAAATGTAAAAGATAATTAATATTAATATTAATTATTATAATAATGAATAAATAATATATCTAAGTGAGGTCGGCCCTATTGTGCCAATAGACACCTCAGTTGATAGGACAAGTCTAATATAAGTAAAAGGAAATCTTTCATTGTAGACACACACACACTTGTGAGTTTTGGAAATTTCAGCAAGTACACTTCTTGGTCAAAGTTCCGCACCTCTCTTGGGTGCTAGAGTTCTAGGGTTTTGTGCACCCTCTTGTGTGTTGGATATTCTTGGTGGTAAAAGGTATTTCTCTTGAAGAGTATAGCAAAGGATTTGGTTGGGTTTTTCTCCCTTGTTTGAGAAGGGTTTCCCAGGATATATCTCGGGTTCTTGTGCATGGTGCTTCTTCATGTGATCTTGGTTGCTGCAACATTTATGGTTATGGTTAATTGTTAAAATGGAATGATCTTCATGCTTAACCTAATGCTATGAAAAATCAATAGTGGGAAACTATGATGACCAATACATGAGATGAACCACGTTGCATCAAAAGTGGGACCAAACAGTGTCGGAGTTCACAAATACCTTCCATACCTTGCACACCAATATGGGTATCAAAGACTCTAAGCGGCATATGGTTTTGAAATATCGTGGGGCTCTACATAGGTAGATCCAAATTGAAATGGATTTTTTGTACATCTCATCTCTGGGAGCCGCGTATTGATATGTTTTCAAAATCGAGCAGAAATTTATGCAACAGAACAAGCGGGAATTTGGGTCTACAAATATGCAACAACAAAAGTATGGTAAAGGCATCCCTAATTCAGAGAACAGTAAACCTCAAGACAACTAGTCCAAGACATAGTAAAAGAAGGGCAACAAGAAGATGAAGAAGGACACTAGGAAGTCGTGCAACTTCCACAAAATCCCTTGGCACAACATTGATGAATGTCGCTTGAAACAATCATTGGTGGCCAAGCTCAAAGAAACAGATTCGAGCCTCAACTCAGACTCTGATTCAGACAATAATAAAAGGAGATATATAATTGATGCAAAACCCATTACTACTGTCGTGACCACAACAATCCAACTAGAAGAACCAGAGGGGGCGCTTTTCCATTCACAGATGTGGGCGAAGGGCACCCCATTGCATTTTATTATTGATAGCGGAAGACAAAAAAGCCTCATCTCAGTAGAGTTCATCAAGTAGTTGTATTTTATGACAACACCACACCCATAACCATACAAAATCATATGGCTTCGCTAGGGACGATATCTTTGTGTTAGCCAACAATGTGGAAGCTCTTGTCATGCGACATCAAGCCCTTCAAGGATGAAATATTATTTGATGTTCTGCTCCCTTTGAGGGCTGATGTTTTGTTAGTCCAACCATACATGTGGTGTCATGTTGTTATGAGTCTTGACCCATTAGCATCATTATAACTCTAGGGGGTTATCCCTACAGGATACCCGGTGGATTTTGACTACTATGCCAAAAAACATTGTCTCAAAGTTATCTCTCCATTTGTAAAGTCAAAAAACATTGTCTCAAAGTTATCTCTCCATTTGTAAAGTTGAACCTCTTCACAATCTATTCAAAAGGTGAGCAGAAGGACGCTGCAACCACTTTAGCCTCGGCCCAAGACCTTTCTATCCAACATAAGAAGATTGACAAGATTGTATAAGAGCACAAAGATATTATTGTTGCACCTACGGGGATTCCTCCACATTGTCCAATAAAGAAAAGTAATAGCAGAGCCCTTCATGTTGCATGTTCACCGACAGAGTCCTCCCACACTTAGGTATATCATGCAGCTATATTGGTTGAATGTATCCAACCCCTCCAGCAGCAGGTTCGTGATAGCCTTTAACAAGCCAAGCATAACAACTTCTCTAGCAAGGCAAGCGGCTCACCAAGGTTCAGATTCAACAAAAGCTTCCCCATCTCCCACGGTAACTTGAAGCAATGGGGAACATTGCTTCCTAAGGTGGGAGGTTTGATCCAGGTGGAAATCGGTGGCCTCCCACATATTCCACTGGCACAAAGAACAATTTTCCATTTTGGAATTTTTTTACTGTTTTTTGAGTCCCAAACTTCTAGGGTCGTTTTGAGGCCCTAAACGACGTTTGTTTGTTTTTTTTTTTAATTAATTTTGGGGGGAAGAGGTTGCCAAAAACATACTATGTCCCCCAAAGGAATTTGTACTTATTGTATATTCATTTTCGACGAGGTATCGAACATCCCAAAGGGGATCATATGCAAAAGTTACGCTTTCGGGAAGTTGGCGGCGTATCAACTACCCCCATCGGGGCTCGCAAACCTTTTGGCATTTCATCTTCCGGGGTTAGGGTTTTGGATTTTCTTTATGTTAAAAAGGCCTTTGGACCCTCATTTTAAACATCATCATCTTCTTGCGAATGAGCGTAGTCGTCACATCTCTTCTCAGAAATAAGCTGCCACCATTCTAGCAAGTTCATTCACTCTGTGTTTTATGGTTTTGTACATTTCTCTCATTAATAGAAATTGTGTATTACTATATCTATGTGTTTATTGTTATATCACTACTATATCTTGGTTATATTATTGTATCTTTGTTACATCTCTGTGCATTTCCTTGTTATATTTTCTCCTTCATTTTTTTCTCAAAATAATTTGGATCATGTATTGCCAACTTAGCTTGTCGAAGGCTTTAGAAAGATCCAACTTGATAAGCATACTAGGGGTATGAGAGGATTTTAGATAGTGAATAACCTCATGAGAAAGGATAACACTATCCAAGATCTGATGACCTTCTACATAGAATGAGTTTTCATGATAAATGATGAAAGAAAGGATAGATTTGAGTCAGAGAGAAATTACCTTGGTAGTGAGCTTGTAGGTGACATTGTAGAGAGCTATGGGCCGTAATTGCTTCAGGTGTGTGACGCACTCCTATTTGGGGATGAGGGTAAGTAAAGTGGCATTGAGGGAAGGAAATAATCCAATATATCTTCGAGAATCCTCCATCATCTCCCATACATCTTCCCGAACCAGGTTCCAACAGTGATGGAAAAAATCGGTGGTGAAGCCATCTAGCCCTCGAGATGTTCCAGTGGGCATGTCCTTGATAGCCCGATCCACTTCCTCTAAAGTTATTGACCTTAAAAGGGTTTCATTATTCTCTATCAATATTTATAGAGGGGATGTGCTAAGTAATTTTTTTGATGTCCAACGATTAGTCAGTGCAGAGATCTGAGAGAAGGTCCTGGTAGTAGATGACCAATTCCTGCTCGATGCTTGAATGATCCATGATTTGATGCCCCTGAGCATTGTCCAACCTACTGATTCAATTGATATGTATACATTGGATCATGGATCAGTTAAAGAAATTGGATTTCTCCTCACCATCCTTGAGCCACTGGACCCTCAATTTTTGTCTCCAAAGAGTCTTCTCCTCAGCATATCTTTCATCTAGCCGGTGTTTAAGTCACTTATCTTCTTCCTTCAATTGATATGTACTGCCATGTGCTATAATTTTCTTTTGAATCACTATTATCCTATTTTCAAGATCCCTTTGATCTTGGAAGATGTTCCCAAATATGTTTTTGTTCCATTCTTTGAGATGTATTTTGAAGTTTTTTAACTTTTGCTAGAAGCGATACATTAGAGTTCCATGTGAAATAGTTGCGCCTTCCCACCATTGTTGAATGTTCTCCTGGAAATCAAGGTGAGTCAACTAGAATTTTTTGAATCTGAATGGCTTATGTCATGGGGATTCTGCAATATCTATCCATAATTGGATGGGCTAGTGATCAGATCCATCCATAAGGAGAATGTTGGATTCCATTTGAAGGTTATATTGCATAAGTGGCTCCGAAACTAAGAAGTGATCAAGGTGGAAAACCACCGGTTGGGATCCAGATATTTGATTAGTCCATGTAAAGTCCCCATTGATGATTTCTAGATCTATTAGGATAAAGTTGTCAATTAGATTCTGGAACCCTTCATTGTCATTGTCTAGACATTGGAGTTTTCCTTGCTTTTCTTCTAGGGAGAGGATGATGTTGAAATCCCCACCCAAGATCCATTGCTCACCAAGACCTTCCATATTCTCTAAGAAATGAGTTTTTTCTGCTATTGTAGGTGGTCTATAAACATTAATAATGAACCCCTCCTTGTCTGATCCAATAACCCTGTAGTTTGCTGAGATAGTCCATTTAGTTGTGCATAAATTTTCGAGTATTACTATTGTTGGATTCCAAAAAAGGGCCAGTCCTCATGACACTCCTTGTGAGTTAGTATGAACATGTTGGATATGTCTCCAACATCGGGTTATAATTTCATTTGCTTCAACCCCTACACATTTCATTTCTTGGAGCATTAAGATATCTGGGTTTTCCACTATGATCATGTTTCAGAGTACACATTGCTTACTCCTTTCGTTGAGACCTTGAATGTTTCATGAGATGATATTCATGAGGAAGGTTGGGGGGGTAAGGGATGGAAACTCTCAGTGATCATTTGGATCTGACCAAATTTTACCATAAAACTTCCTATCTCATGGACCAAATGTTGGGTCAATTTACAACCCCTTATATTCTACTCTCTTGTAATTAATCTTGGATCCTTCGATGGGTCTCCCTGGATTCCTATACCTACACCAGATCAAGATGTTTCCCCTATAGTGGAGTCAAGATATACCTTTTGAAATTTCCTGAGCTATTCAAGAGGGAGTGAGTGCAAATATTTACTTTGATATCCTTCCTCCAGGCTTACCAAGTCAATGCCTTCCAAATATTTTTCATCTAGATCCATTTCTATGTCCCCACCGTCACCCATGGCTTGAGTTTCACTTATAGATCCTATTTCTAGATAAGAGACAATTTCCTCCAAAACTGGGTTTTACTTCGGGTGTTGAGTTGTAGTTAGTTTCCATTTGGGAGGGGTGGGGAGGACCCCTTCCATTTCTTGATCCTCCAAGACTTGGTTCAAAACCTCAAAGGAGTTGTTGGTGGAGGGAGTCGTATTCGCGCTTGGAGCCATTTTCTTGGGATCCTTATTTCTTCTATCTCGCACTTGAGTGAATCCATCCTTGGATTTCTCTTAGGCTAATTTTTCTAGTTTTTGTGGGGCATTAAGCAGGAAATCCCTAAATAGGCGGTGATGCTCTTGGAATTTTCTACATCTGAATGGGATATGCTCACAATATATTGTTTGGATCCAGTCATTTTCCTGATATTTCAGATGGATGGATCCAGGGAGGGTTTTGGTGATGTTCATGTATACACATATTCTTGCATAGGAGGTATATCACCCCTGTCTAGTAACGTCCACAATTTTGAAAAAAAATGATCTGGATTTATGAGTGGAACGAAATAAATAACAGACTAAAAACAATAACACAGAGATATGGAGAAAAACAATAGATATCCAATGAACAATAACTTCTATTGAATAAATAAAATAGGTTGAAACTGTAAAACTGCAGAACTAAAAACAACTTGCTTGAATGGTAGTAGTTATCTCTGAGAAGAGATGTGGCTTGTATGCAGATATGTCTAAGTAGAATGATTACAACGAGGATCCAGAGGCCTTTTTAACATTACTCATGAATTCCAAAACCCTAGACATCCAAAAACTTAACCCTAGGCGATGAAACGACAAAAGTTATGTGGGCCCTGATGGGTAAGTTGGTACCTCAACTTCTCAGGGTCGTAACTTTTTCATATGACCTTCGTTTTAGGCACGAGATAGCCTGTTGGAAAGGTATTTTCGAGAACTACACATTATGCCGTCAAAATCTGACTTCGTCTATAGTTTGACTATTGCAAGCCACAAAAACACTGTTTAGGGCCCCAAAACAACCCTGGAAGTATAGAAATATGTACTGACATGAAAAATTCCAAAATAAGCCAATTGGATTAGGTGGGTAGCCACCAATCTCCACCTGGGAGCTGTGTAGGGGCTTTAGACAACCCCAGAAGTGTAGAACCCACAATTACAAAGAATTACAAAAGAATGTGCTGAACTAAAACTATCAAGATGAGTCAATTGGAATAGGTGGGTGGCCACTAATATCCACCTGGATCAGTCCTCCCCCCTTAGGAAGCAATGGTCTCCATTGTGTTGAGTTCCCCCATTAGGTGAGGAAATTTCTGCTGAAATTGGCCTTAGGCAAGCCATATTCCTTGGTGCAGGAGTTGGCCTGCCTTGACAACCCAATAAAGTTGGATCCTCTGTTGGTGAGTTCCCTTGACCTGTTTGTCCATTATATGATCATTGGATTCCTATTCCATGTAGTTAGGGTTGAGATATGTTGATGTCAACTGTTCTGCAATCTCTGAGGTGTCCAATAATGGTGGAAAATATGGTTGGAGGAGGTCCACATTGAACATTGGGTGCAAGCCAAGGAAGGGGGGTATGTTGAGCTCAAAATCATTGTCTCCCACAACCGTGGTGATAGTGTAAGGTCCATATCGAAGTGGACGGAGCTTCTGATGGGGCTTTGTAAGGTGTTATTTTTGAAAATGTAACCAGACCTTTTCTACCACCTGAAAATTTTGTGGTACCCGGTGTTGATCATGGAACTACT
This sequence comes from Picea sitchensis, assembly GCA_010110895.2. NCBI lineage: Eukaryota > Viridiplantae > Streptophyta > Pinopsida > Pinales > Pinaceae > Picea > Picea sitchensis. The sequence goes on along the minus strand of SNQJ01S0041239.1, from coordinate 51,138 downwards.
TGTACTTAGCAATGGCATTGAATCCGCTCAATGAATCTGGTGGGATTGTTGGCCTCAGACTGAACATGAGAGGATTTTGTTTGTGTGGTTGCAAGAAGTAGTGCAACATCAATGGGACCCAAGGGTTGGAATCCCAGCCCCACCTAAAACGGGCTATGGCTGGTGGAGCTATGGAGAGCCCTATTTTAGTTGTGTTGAACATAGGGAAGACTCTCATCCCATGTACGTGGATTCTTAGAGTTATACATGCGCAGGATGTGCACAATCATCTGATTGATGACCTTTGTCTGGCCATCGGTTTGAGGGTGGAAGGCAGTGGATTTAGTGAACTTGGTGTCCAAAAGTGACTAAAGACTCGACCAAAACATGTTGAGGAACATGTCATCTCAATCAGAGAAGGTCATCAATTCAAGGAATTGGGTATCGGTTCCTGACTGTGATTTTGTTTAATTCTTTGTAATCAATGCAAAGCCACCAGGTCCCATCTTTCTTCTGCACTGGTACAATTGGGCTTCCACAAGGGGAGGAGTTGGGTCTGATGTTCTCATTTTGAAGCATCTCTTGGATCTGAAGCTTGATTTTGTCATTTTCCATCAACAAGTGACGATAACATGGTCCATTAGGCAGTGGTGCACCGGGGGTTAGATCAATTGAATGTTTGACTTGGCAGTGCGTCGGTACCCTAGTGGGTGATGATAAGATGTCTTTGTACTCTTCCACAATTTCATCCACTTGCTTCTACTGCAAAGAGAGGCTCTATGTATAGGTCACGGATGTCACGGTGACCTTATTCTTATTGTGACCACGGATCAAAAAGAAGAAGAACTTCCCAGTCTGTGAAATGACCTTACTACATTTCTTAGTAGATATTAAAGAAATAGAGGTAGGCGACACTACCTCTGGTATCCTTTACAATTGTTTATCGAAAGTAATAATAACACTGTGGGGTCTAGACTCATACAAAGCATGTCGCTTCCAAAAATATGATTGTCCTAAAATAACATCACAAACTTCAAGGGGAGCAATATCACACAATACCTCATCTTTGAAGGGATTGATGTCGTAGGGAAGACGATATTGTTGGCCGACGTGAATATCTATTCCTTGGCGAAGCCAACCGATGGTGTAGGGATGCGGGTGTAGTGTCATTGGTAGGTCCAGTTGATTGACGAACTCTGTTGATATCGGGTTCTTCTGACTGTCGTTGTCGACAATGAAATGAAGTGGAGCCTCCTTTACCAACATTTGTGAGTGAAAGAGGTGTTCCCCTTCCTTTGCTTCTTCTAGTTTGTTTGACTGGAATTTGGTGGTAGTGACAGTGGCACTGGTTTCGACATCGATAATTTTCTTCCCTCCTTCCGAATTTGATTCAGAGTCAGAATCTGCCTCTAACTCAGAATATTTCAGTTCATCCACCAGTGACTGCTTGGAGCGACATTCTTCGGTGTTGTGCCAAGGGATTTTATGGTATTCACACCACTTTCATGTGTCCTTCTTCGACTTCTCATTACCCTTATTGTGTTGTGGCTTGGAATGGTTGTCCTGAGAGTGACCATCTTTTCTCTATCCCTTGTTTTGTGGGTTGAGGCCACCTTTTCCTTGATTCGGCTGCGAGGAGTTTGCAAATCCAAACTCTCGCTTCTTCTGCTTAATTTTTTTCTCGATCTTGAAAACATATCTATAAGTCGTACCCAATGATGCGATGCCAAAAAAATCCATTTATGTTTGAATGTATCTATGAAGGCAACCACGGTATTTGAGCACTAGATGTCATTTAGAGTCTTTGATACCCAATTTGGTGCACAGGTTATGGAAAATAATGGTGAAATTTGGTACTGTCTGGTCCCTTTCCTAATGCAGGGTGGTCCATCTTGTGTACTGGTCCTCGTAGCTTCCAACAGGGTAGTACTATTCTTTAATGGCATCCTTGGAGGAATCCCATGTGGGGGAGACCACAAATATTGTAGATTCCTCTATGGCCCTTTGCTTAGAGTATCCCACCAGTCCTTAACATGGGGGATGGCCTTGAGGAGTGCAAAAGTAATCTTTTCCCTCTCGAAAAAATTGTGGACAGAAAAATAACCTTCGAGCAGATTCAACCATTTATATGTAGCATCTACATCTATCAGTCCTTCAAATAATGGAATATCAAAATTTACTTGTACCTTGAAGGGGGTTGCATGGACGCTTGATGAAGATGTGTCTCCTGTGGGCAGTGGCTGAAGGATTTGTGCAAAGTTATCCATCATTTTGTTCCTTTGTCACACAAGGGATTCCTTGAGCAACAATTTAAAAGGATCTCCTACTCCATTATATTTCTTCTCGTCCCCCCTGAGTTGTTGTTGGGCTCGGCACGACCGATCTTTCAAAGGCTTGAATGGTTCGAGTCCCAACTTCTCAATGTACCCAGGTCTTGTCAGGGACATGCATGAAGAAAAATAAATGAAGAGCAGACCACTCTGATACCACTGATCTGTATTCATGAGAAGAACGAAATAAATAACAGACTGAAAACAATAACACAGACATACGGAGAAAAACAACAGATATCTAATGAACAATAACTTATACTGAATAAATAAAATAGGTCGAAACTATAAAACTGCATAACTGAAAACAATTTGCTCGAATGGTGGTAGCTATCTCTGAGAACAGATGTGGCTGCTACACGCATCCACTTGATCAGAATGATTACAATGAGGCTCCAAAGGCCTTTTTAACATTACTCATGAATGCCAAAACCCTAGACATCCAAAAACCTAACCCTAGAAGATGAAACACCAAAAGTTATGTGGGTCCCGATGGTTAAGTTGGTACCTCAACTTCTCGGGGTCGTAACTTTTTCATACAACCTCCGTTTTAGGCGCGAGATAGCTTGTTGGAAAGGTCTTTTCAAGAACTACACATTATGTTGTCAAACTTTGAATTCGTCTACCATTTGACTATGGCAAGTCAAAAAACATTGTTAGAGCCCCAAAATGGCTCTAGAAGTACATAAAGATGTATTGACATGAAAAATTCCAAAATAAGCCAGTTGGATTAGGTGGGAGGCCACCAATATCCATATGGAAGTTGTGCAGGACTTCAGACAACCTCAAAATTGTAGAAACCACAATGAAAAAGAATTACAAAAGAACGTGTTGAATTAAAACTGTCAAGATGAGCTAGTTGGAATAGTTGGGTGGCCACCAATATCCACTTGAATAAAAAATAACCAAGGTGTTACCAATTCCTTCCAAGATACCAACCAACCAGAACTCCTGTGGAAGTGAGTAAAGTCGGATCCAAATTGGTGCATGGGTAAAATCCTCTTTTTCAAGATTAAATTGCTCCTTCCAAAATCGCAAGTATAGGCTAGTTGAGTTGAAGAAATATGGTCCATTTTCAAATACCTTGTCTTGATCTTCCAAGTTGTGGAAAAAACCCTTTCAACCTAACTGTATCTCAAAATGACTCTTCAGCTTCCACTAGGCTTTGATCCATCTGAATAGATCTCTCTATGAGGGCCATAGTCCCATAAATTTTCCAATAAAGACATGATATTACATATACTATGTGTGCTCTGCAATCCTTTTTTATTTCACCACATATTGGGGTGCTAATGGAGCCTACGAGATGCATTTACCTTGTCCCCAAGCCCAAGCCACCTTTGTATGGGATGGTTTTGGGCCAAGATATATTGATTTACCCTTTCGGGAATTAGTGTTAGCCACTTGGGTCTGTAGTGGCTAGATCAGATCAAAGGGGATCCACAAACTTCCTGCACCTACTCCATTATGACTTGGCCCATTAGCAACTACGTTTTGGAAGGAGGAGATTCCAGCGCCCTCACCAACGAAATGCATGGCGACGATCAGTACCTCGCACACCCCCTGTTGATGGCCCTTGCAGGCTACACTCGAAGGAAAGTTCAAACCCTAGGTCATGCTTCAAAAAACCCTAGCAGAGCACTCTTCGACACATCATAAGAATATCAACAAACATTAATTATATACATATAGATTTATGTAGATTTATTTTAACATGATATTTTTAAGTATCAATATATTTGCAT
>SNQJ01S0041239.1:35346-47034 GCA_010110895.2 Picea sitchensis | reverse complement strand
ACACCGAATTGGTTTATGAGACCCCCTTGTTTGTGGGGCAAGGGACCCCCTCTGCACTGCGATTTGACTGCTAAAGTCTATGGAGGTATACATACCCTACCCCCCTCTCCATTTGAACCTATGAACTCCAAGAAGGAAACACTTAGAACCACTAATATAATAAATAAACTAACTTTATTAAAATGAAAAAAAGTATTAAAACTCTTAAGTACTAGTTATTGATTTACTTTAAACCCATGAAAATATTATAAATGAAATATTTATTTTTTTGTACTAGGGGAATCGGCAACTCGCGGTTCTCGTACTCGCGTGACATGGGGTCGATACCCGTCTGCTACCACTATAACTCCAGGTGCTTCCATGTAGCCCACAAGAATGGAGCACAGGTAAATCGGGGTGAGAATCGACCTTGAGACCTCTTTTTACATATTTCCTTCCATTTACACGACACTTGCCAATCGGTCTACACCTCTGTGGGCATTCTAAATGAAATATTAATCATCACTTGTAATATTAATTATCCTTAAAGTCATATCTTTTTTTTGTTTGCTAGTTTGTTCGTGACCTGCAGGACTAGCCTGTGGCTTGAGAAACCACGACTCAAGGGCATCTAATCCATCAAAATCACCTGAGGATCGCACCCGACCTGATCCACACCAACCCTTAACATGATTGGTAGTCCTACACCTTGGGGACTTATTAAAATTGGAGGACATGGGGGTGGGCTTTGATCCACTTATGTGTGCACGGGTCACGATATTATTTTTTAATATAATATCTCTAGGTGCAACCACACATTTGACCACTACCTCAAGGTGTCCCCATGGCTCCAGATTAGGCCCTCACGGGAATTGAACCTTGCCCAACGATGAAAAACTCCTCGCTTTTCACCATTGGATCCAACCCCTTTGGACTTAAAATTCGAAGGACATGGGAGTGGGATTTGATCCACTTATGTGTGCATGGGTCATGATATTATTTTTTAATATATATCTCTAGGTGCAACCACACGTTCGACCACTACCTCAAGCTGCCCCCATGGCTCAATGTAAAGCCCTCAGGAGAATTGAACATTTCCCAACGATGAAAAACTCCTAGCTTTCCACCATTAGATCCAACCCCTTTTAACTTAAATTCATATATTACTTTACTCAATCACTTATTAATTGGTCCACCATCTTTATCCTTCCCTATATAATTTATCATTAAAAATATTGTAAAGTGAGACTATTAAATATATTTGTAATATTTGTTGTTGAAAATGTTAAATATAGTGATACTATTAAATATAATATATATTATATTAGTTATTCTTAAATATCAAATATGTTAGTTGTTGAGAATCCTAAATAAAGTGGAATATGTTAGTTGTTGAGAATCCTAAATAAAGTGGTAGACATGATAGGTTTGCTATAGTGCTCCTTCTCATGTTTGGTATTATATATGTGGCACAATAATACTGGGAACATCATATTTGTGAGAAGATGGATTTAATTTCATCGCTCTGATACCATATTGGAAATCACAGTCATGTGTTTTCATTTCCAACATGATATCAAAGCTATGGAATTGAGTCTCTCTGCCCCTTGCTTGCTTGTTGAGTCTCCCTGTCCCTTGTTGATGATTAAGGATATCATCACAGCCTCTCTTAATGTTAGGGAAGGATTTTCAATGTTTTTTAATCTCTCAATACCGCTCCGCAAAAATAAGTCTTTGATCTGAAGTTTGTTACAGTGCCGCTAAGATTTACTGTATTTTTGAAAAATTGTTATTGTTACACTGATTTTTTTTTTTTTAAGCTAGTATTGCTAAAAATAGTTGGATTTGCTAACATTTTATTTTAGGGCTTATGTGCTTCTTTCGGCCATGTTTTTATCAGGTTTAGGCTTTAAAAAAATATTTGGGGAGATTGTTTTAGCAGGCCTCACTGGAAATCCTTCTCAAAGATATCTGGACGATCGGCCTTGAAATCCTTCTCAAAGATCTCTGGACGATCGGCCTTGAAGGGCTCGAGTTTTTCCTTGCAGTGACCCTCTCAGTGCTCGCTTTAGTTCCACAGTGCATGTATTCTGTGAAGCAATGTTTGGATTGTTGTGATCTGATGGCTAATTTGTGATCTAATATTCTATGTACAGAGTTTATTCCAGATTGAAAGCTGTATCTTTGTTGTATTTTTTGATACCTGAGTTTGTGTATCTCTGATCCCAGAACACCTCAGAAAAGATGAATGCATTGGGTGTGCTGTGCTGTGATTTGAGCATGTTCTGCATTTGTTTGTCTGAGTTATTGTACAGAATATCTTGGTGTGTTTACAGTTTGGGGTGTGGTAGATATGTCATGATATACATTGAATTGCTGTTGCTATTGTTTGACATATAGAGAATGAAAATTCAATCTCAGGGGTTTAGTGTGAGTAAATATTGAATCTTATTATTWTTTTTTTGAGAATGGATGGAAAGAATAAATGATTATTTTCTGGCTATAATTTTTTTTTTGGACACTTGTTGGAAATCCATAAATTCTTAGATTTGTAGATTTGAGTGATTATTTCTCTATAATCAGAGTGTCCTGTAATAGGGGATTTTCAGCATGCTGAATCTATTTCTGCATTCARAAGTGGATTTTAAACAACAAAAAATAGTAATTTCATACATATAAAAAACCATTTTGTAAAACAATTAAATAAAACCTAGAATTAATTGTAAAATATAAAGGCAACAAATTACACAAATTAAAAAAAAAAAAAACATTAGATGAAAATTCACATGGAATATTTTGTAAAAAAATATTGTGATATCAGGTTTGGAAGTGGTTTATAAGTGAATGTAAAAAGATATTGGTTGATAAAAATTTACAGAAAAATTGAAATAATGTTTTTCTAGAAATTTATAAAATTATAAAGGATATAAAATTTTGGAAGTGCATACAAAAACATTTTTTAATTTATGAAGTTTGTATGAAAAACAAACTAAAAGGTTGGGTGTTTGAAGAAAGATTAACTTCAGAAGTATAGAAGTATGTGAGGATAACTAAAATTTAGATTTTGTAGATACATCTAAAGCATAAGGGTTAGTAAATAAGTTACATTGGAATGAGCCTAGTGGATTAGCTAACACATTGTTTTGAGACCTAGTTCATGTGAGGTATGAGGTCTAGTACAAGAGGTCCAATTAAAGTTGAGTCACAAGGAAGAGGGGCATTTTGCAAGGTTTTTCTGGTTAAAAAAGTTACAATAGAGTTTGCAAGGTTTTCCTGTTAAAAAAGTTTGTTTGTTTGTTTTTTAATTGGTCCGGACCTTCTTGGCATTGGGATTAACCCGAGTTTGCAAGGTTTTCCTGTTAAAAAAGTTTGTTTGTTTGTTTGTTTTTTAATTGGTCCGGACCTTCTTGGCATTGGGATTAACCTTTGGCTTGAGAAACCGCGACTCAGGGGCATCTAAACCGTCAAAATCACCAGGGGATCGCACCTGGTCTGAGCCACACCAACACTTAACATGGTTGGATTTTTTGTCCCCGCAAGTTTCGAACCGGTGACTTTTCAACACAGAGTGGCTTAACAACACACTCTGTCACCAATTGTCCTACACCTCGAGGACTTTCCTGTTAAAAAAGTTACAATAGAGTTGGACTATATTAAAAATTATAAAATTTGAAAAGTGGTAAATAACTTTTTATTGTAAATAGTTTTTTATTGAAGAATTAACACTTATTTATTAAGCTTAATTGCTAAGTTATAATAATAAGCTATCATAAGAATGAAATGATGATTACTATGTCATACAAAATCTTGTAAGACCAACTTTTAAACCAAATTTCACAAAGAAATATTGTATTGTAATAAGGAACCTTGTGACATAGTATCTTGTTCAAAATATTATCTTGTTCAAAATATTGTAGTAAGTTCTACAAAAGAATATTGATGAGTACACTTCCAATTTGTCATGCACTCTCACTCTTTAAACTTCATCTCTTTAGTTTTTCATGTTGTTGAGAACATATACCTACCCATATGGGCTCAAATAGTAAAAGTTTATATTACAAGAAAACATTTGATGCTTTTAAACATAGAATGTTTATATGAAGAATTATGAAAGATTTTGAAATTTTTTCTCTTTAATTTGGGTGATGTTTTCATTTTTTAGTGAAGAAGTGACGTCTTATATTGTCTATTATGAAAAGTTACAAATGAAAGAAGTTGGGAGTTAACACACATACACATATAAGTAAAATGATAGATGAAAATGGAGCTATTGCTGAAAGGCAAGTTCAGATGACACTTCTAGATGACAATGTAGAGAGAATCAATTTATATGAAGAAGTTCAAGTGTAAGATTTTATAGCTTGAGATGCAAGCATGATTCTATTGAGGAGTGTGTTGTTGATTTTCCATCAGCTAGGTTAAGCATGTAGTTCATTTAATTTCATCATGTCTTAAGCATAAACAAGAATGTTGCAGCAACCAAGATCACAAGAAGAAACACCATGCACAAGAACACAAGATATATCCTAGGAAACCCTTCTCAAACAAGGGAGAAAACCCAGCCAAATCCTTTGCTATAATCTTCAAGAGAAAGACCTTTGACCACCAAGAATGACTTAGCACACCAGAGGATGCTTAAGCCCTAGAAGACTAGCACCCAAGAGAGGTGCACACCTTTTCCAAAGAGAAGTACTTGCTGAAATTTCCAAAACACACAAGAAGGATATGATTCTACAATGGAGAATCATCTCCTACTTATATTAGACTTTGACCATTTAACAAGGGCGCCTATTGGCACAACAGGGCCGACCTCTCTAAGTCAAATATACTTATTATTATATTTATTATTATAATTAATATTCACATTATTAATTATCTTGTTTATATTAATCATATTAATGTAGGGTTGACATGTACCCTTTACATAATAACTAGGATTACAGGTAGGTCTGACTCTTGAACAATATTTAGCAAAGGATCTAATACACCCACTAGTGCTCATCCACTAGGGGCACATCCATAGGGATGCCATATCTCTGATTCACTACATTACACATATGAACCAGATATTCACATGTTCACCTGTGCTCGTCCACCAACACATCCACTCTACAGATCTGTTTTCCCACTGCCACCAACAGGAGAATCATCTGGAATCTTCTCATCAACTCTGCTGCTCAGAGGAGGCTAGCACATCATCTTCATTTATGTTCACATGATGATGTGCCTAGCTCTTTTCGGATTTCCCACGTTCACCTTGTGCTCAGCCACAGACACGTCCTAACTCAACAGATCGCTTTTCCACCGGATAATCATATGGAGTTCTTCTCTCTCACATCATGGAGGAGGTCATCTCTACGTTCTAGCTCTGTCCCAGGATGGAACCATGAACCCTTCAAAGGGGTTTTCTCTCAGGTTTGTAAGCTGAGAGAAAGGCTTCTCATAGCTACTATGTTCCACATCTCATAGGTTTGTAAGCTGGAGGATGTCTCCTATGGCTACATTCATCAACATGTGTCAATTAATTCTCCACTGTGATTAACATTAATGAGGAGTGTGCTTGGTTGGTATGTACATTAATGTTGTAATTACCCATGTTAGGTATTATAGTGTGTTATGTAAGGAAAATATATTTTTATTCTGTAATAACCCATCTATATGGTTGATATACTTCTTGTGTGTTGTTGGTACATTTGTGTGACAACTCGTAAACTTTTGTGTGTTTCTTGGGTTACAACTTATGTCAAATAGTTTGCAAACCAACTCAAAAACTATCGTTGAACCCTGTTTATACTTGTTGTAAGTCTATTGTTGACATAGGGATTTTGTCAAACACTTTATTGACACCCCTAACAAACACCCAATATAATCAACCCTTGTTGTTGCTAGTATGTTTTAAGTTGTTTGTTTGGTTATATTTTCATGTGTTGTTGGCTTAGGAGTTTATGCAAACAGTTTGGAGCATACACAATAACATATGGTACAATATATATAATGGCAATATTTAAGTAACAATGAGTTAATCCCACAACATGAATATAACCAAATTGTTTACTTATTTAACCATCAAAATCTGAACTTTTACATCTAGAAATAACTCACAAAATGTCTTTATAAATGTTGGCAATAGATAACAAATCTTGGCTATAGATGAAGGTAAGATTGAGACTGTAACAACAATTGAAAACCCCATGATTTTGCTGCAAGAAGGATCCTTTACACCCAAAATTTGGATACCAATGAATATTGAGCTCCCCTTGAGGTAAATCAACCTCTACACAACTACACTAAGCTCGACAGAGATATTATTCTCCCCAACAAGTATAAAATCAACCCAACAAGAGATTGACAGCTCAACATCAAAAGAACATGGCCCAACCACAAAACAATTTCTCCAGCATGATGAAATTGACCTTTTGGCCAGTGAAATCTGGCCCAGCTGTAAGAAACTCGACCTGAGGAATTGAAAATCGTCCCATAAGCAAGGCATTCGGCCCTTAGGCCATGAGACTCAACCCAACACACATAGAAATCAGTTTCTCAAGGGTGAATACATCCCTCAATAGAAGGTATCTCCCTGAATAAACTCGACCTCCCCTGTAATAAGACTCGGCCCCCAAATGAGAGAAATCGACCCAACTGTCCAAGAACTCGACCAACAAGAAGAGTGATCTACCCCAACAAGAGAAATCAGCCTCCCACAAGAAATAATCCCTCCAAAATGCTAACTTGTCCTCCTCCTCTAGAGAAATGGTCTCCACAAACCCCGAATACTACTGTAAATTGATGGATCTTTTCCTCACAATAGAAGCAAGTAGAAAAACTAGATGGTTTCCCCCCACTGAATGGCTAGGGTGGATCTCTCACCACCGAAACCCAATTATCTAGAGGAATATTTCATCACCGAAACCAATCCAAACCAAGGTTTAGTCCAAACCCTCAAAGGCTCCAAGAGCTCTCCAAATCAAATCAAATAATCATCAACATAATGAGAAAATGAGCTCCCATCTTTCTTTTATCCCTCTCACTTTCTTTGATGACATTTTTAGCCTTTTGGATGACCCTTTTACTTAAATAATTAAAGTGACATCATAATTTTTGCTTAAGTATTAATATCAAAGTCGCTTTATAACCCTTTTAACTTAATTATTTAATGTCACTTTAGAAATATAACCGTTTTCTCCCCAATGAAATCAAATAATCAAAGTAATCCCCTTTATAACCGACCTTGGCCTATGGGAATCATATAGACCACTAAGTCATCCTCCTAGAATGATCTTTTGGAAAGGGACATTACAATCCTCCCTTCCCAAAATTGATTTTCCTCAAGCAATTCCAACACAACCACCCAAACAACAAGCAGAGCCCAACTGAAACGGTGAGTGTCCCCAGGGTCCCAAACCAACCTGAAATATGTGGAGTGTCTACTGCATACAATACTTCCCTGTAAAGAACTAACTCAAGAGGCCTCTTGAAGACCATTGATCAATAGAGCAAATAGATACTGTAAATAATCAGTCCACCCCTGATAAAATATCCCACCTAGGAAACCAACCCAATGCTCCATATGAATAGGTTCCTGAAAGTAACAATTAGCTCTCCCATTTGTACTAGCTTCCAAACCATCAACCCATGAAGTCCTAGGGTCCCATGCTATCACAAGAAAGGACCCACCATGCTGATATTGTGCTACTCTGATCATAAATACCTGACCCTCCTTCCTAGACTGCATCCTCCACTCCTGAAACCTCAAGTTGTAATGCCTCAAAGAATTGTCCTCACTATCAAGGATCGTATCCTAAAAATGTATCTCAATAATGTACCGAGCTGCAATCTCTCTTCCAGACTAAATCCCGGGCAACAGAAAAGAGAATCTTCACAACCATGACATATGAACTTTATTATATCCCCTCAGGTCACTCCTAGAATGAAGTTGATCAAACATTGTCAAGGAGATGGTATAGAATATGTCAACAAAACTATATCTAAAATTAGACATCCAAGAAAAGCCTCTGTGGCTATGAACTAAAAAAGCATCAACAACACTTAATCTCCAAGTTTCAAAGGGGAAATCCCTAATACTCCAACACACCCAACCTACTACAAACATCCAAACACCGTCCGAAAAACCACCCACAACCGAATGCACCATAACCTGAAAGAGCTCAAAAATCTATCTTCCCTTGGACTGGAGTTACTATCAATATCATGGAAAGGCAAGGGTAGTGGTAATCAATATGAAATCCCTTTGAAAAAATAGGATTTAGAAGTCTCAAAGTAGCTTAAAAGCCATCTCTTATGTCTAGATCATCTCTACTAATCAATGTCAACCACCAATTCATCAATGTTTGGTTTGAAGATATCATCCAACATATTTGCATGACATGAATTGTAGTCCAATGTAAACTAATGAGAAAGTGGATAACGATATCATTTTTGAAATTTGATTCACCATCCCAATTTGACTCAACACCATCCTGATGGAATCTACACCTGGATCCCAAATCCCGTGATCGAATCCCATCTCATCACTGGAATCAGAAAGAGCTCCATCATCTCCTCTAGAAGTGTCCCAAAAATGAAACAGACCAATCATATGATTTCATGGAACCCACATCCAAACTAGAAGTCCACTATGTCTCATACCAATCGACTCCAACTGTTCTACACTGATCAAATATGTGTCGACTAATATATACAACTCCTACCAAAATGTCTTGCGAGTTGTTTTGTCCCGATCATGGTTATTGTACTCAAGAAACCTATGGATCCTAAATGCCTCCATAAAGAACCACTCTTCTAACTATGGCGCCTCATACTCTGATGAATTCCCTGAAATGTAGTCCCTTCCATGCACCTCCAGTAGACCTGTATTGAAATCTGTCGACACTCTTTCCCACCTTTGTCCTAAAATGAGTGTAGACTTCCATAATCTTTCTAGATAGGTATATTATGACTTGTTCTACTGACAAGTCCTGCACTCCCTCACATGTCTCCACACATTTTCCTTGAGGCCCTTCCATGAGAACCTCTCTCTCATCTGCTGGTGAGTCTGGAAGTACCCAGGATGCTCTGCCAAGGGTGTATCATGCATAGCCCTCATGATCTCCTCCCTAAGTGTGGAATCAGGGACCAAGTATATTCTACCTTTGTAGTAGATGATATCATTCCCCACTCTATACCTGTCATCCTAAATGTGATCCTCCATCAACTCGCAAGCAAACTAATCCTTGGAATATTCGACTAGAAGGTGAGACTTCCAATCAACTGAAATCCATTTGAACCAATCCAGTGTGTCATGGATATCCTCCTTATGTGTCTATACATATTTCACATTGTTCACATGGATACAATATAAAACATCTATCATGTCAAGCTCTTTGTCCTTGTCTTGATGATATCCTGATCAAAGATCAATCTCTAGAGAGTACTATGTCCCATGCCTGAAAATGATCTTCATCATGCCCCATGTCTCATCTAACTGTCTCAAATGATCCTTCCATGTCCTTCTATATATGAGGATATCATCAAATAACACCAACATAAACCCATGTAGTTGTGGTGTGAAGATGGGGGTCATTCCAGAATGAAAGGTGGCAAGTATGTTGGTAAACCTGAATGGCAAGACCAAGAAATCATAGTGCCCATAATGACACCTAGAAGTAGTCTGGTGATATCCCAATTGAAGATCAATCTTCGAGGAATATGTTTCCCCATGAAACTCATCTATCAACTTCTCACCCCTAGACAATCCAAACTTAATGATATGCTCAAAGTCTCTGTCAAAAAGTCTCTCTGAAGGAATCACCCCACAATCCCATATTGATGTGTCCACGCCCTCAATATATCCATTCCCACAATAAGTGTGTGCACATACCTCCCTGATGGTTGGTCCACAAGATTTATGCTCAATTCCCCCATCTACATTTATGAATTGAGTCATCAATGGGATCCCCAAAAGAAGTGACTCATGATCTCCAAGATGCAGACTATGTGTATAATCAAAAGTCTCTAAGCCATACCTCTCATCAATCCCATGTAAATATGAATGCTCCTTGTGCTCGACGATCACAAGAAGCTCCTCCATCAAATCATTAGTACCACTAACATCCTCATGTGTCATGACTACCATACATGATTGAAATGATGAAGAATGTTCCAAACTCAACTCCATATGAAGCTCATGTGTAAACTTCCCAACTTCCTCTTCATAATCCCTCATGCATAACTCCTTATAAGTTAGATCAACATCCAAAGGAAAATCATCCAACACCAAATCTTCATCGTATTTGAGTGCTAACACACCCTCATCATGAGCATCCAAAAAGTCAACCTATGGTTATATCAATCTTTCATCATGAAGTGAGGTCTTCGCTTCACCAACTACTTCAAATTTAAATCCCTTCTTCTCCTTTTTCCCAACTGATAAGTATGGTTTAAACCACTATGAAGGCTCTATTGTTAGATTATTTTGGTATTCTTGACAGGCTTGTAAAAATTCTACTATGAATTCATGATATGTTCCCATCTTTCTAAGCTACCAAATGTACCAAAAATATTTGAAAATATCCTTCGCGGTTTACCCCTCAGGCTGGAAGGAAAACACGCTCTAATACCACTTTAATAACCCCTCTATATGGTTGATATACTTCTTCTGTGTTGCTGGTATATTTGTGTGACAACTAGTAAAACATTTTGTGTTTCTTGTGTTACAACTTTTGTCAAATAGTTTGCAAACCAACTCAAAAACCATTGTTGAACCCTTTTTCTACTTGTTGTAAGTCTATAGTTGACATAAAGGATTTTTACAAACAATTTATTGACACCCCCAACACCCAATATCATCAACCCTTGTTGTTGCTAGTATGTTTTAAGTTGGTTGTTTGGTTATGTTTTCATGTTTTGTTGGCTTAGGATTTTATACAAATAGTTTGCAACATACACAATAACATATGGCACAAGAAACATAATAACAATATTTAAGTAACAATGAGTTAATCCCACAACAAAAATATAACCAAATTGTTTACTTATTTAACCATCAAAGTATGAACTGTTACATCTAGAAATAACTCAAAGTATGAATTGTTACATCTAGAAATAACTCACAAAGTGTCATGATAAATGTTGGAAATAGATAAAAAAAATATTGGTTGTAGATAAAAAGTACTTACCTTCTTCTGGTAAGTACTCTTGGTCTAATAAAAGAGTGGGCCCTGGTCATATTGCTGCCAGGCTAGATAGATTTTTTATTCAAATCTCCTTTCTACTGCTAGGTTTAGAGCCTAGAATGCATATCCTTGCCAGCAGTGTCTCGGACCATAAGCCCATAAAGCTAGAACTTCTAGCTCATCATGATCTGGGTCCCATTCCTTTTAGATTTAGCCCTTTATGGGTAAAGGAGCCAGACTTCATGCAAACTGTCAAGGATTGCTGGAATCAGTCTGTCAACGGATCGCCTTTCTATATTTGGGAGGAAAAGCTTAGAAGGGTAAAAGGTGCTCTAAAAAGTTGGGCCAAATCTCTACCCAAACCGGACATAGAAAGGAAGTCCGCTAAAGATGCTCTTCTCTCCCATCAATCTGGTATGGAGAATGCTACCCTCACAAAGGAGTTATTAGATCAAGAAGTTCAGTTGCAACAGCGCTATCACAAGGCCTGTTTAGCTGAAGAAGAGTACTGGAGATTAAAATCTCGCAACCTCTGGCT
>SNQJ01S0041238.1:35799-55404 GCA_010110895.2 Picea sitchensis | reverse complement strand
AACATTGAGCAGAAAGTGGGATGACTGTTTGCTGTCCTAAAACAGCAAAAGAAGACAGCCATACAGTTGAAACTTAGAGCCATACTAAGGTCAAGGACAGACCTTAGATGGCAGCCTCATAGGACCTCAGAATTTCTACAGATTGGAGGAGTGATTTTTAGAGAGGGAAACTCACTTATTCAATCATCCAAAGTTTCCATTATTTGTCTAATCTTATTTCCATGCTTTTCTCTCATTTATAAGCATTTTTATGATCCAAAATAGTCATTAAAACTTCACTTTATTGTTCATATTTTCACATATAAATTTCGGTTTCATTATGCTAACAAAGATTAACAAGATTATTGGTGTTTTGTAGCATTTTTCTAGAAAACATAGTTTGTTGTTTTATGCATATTTTCACCAAGATAAGGAGAGGTGCTACATGTTTTGGGCCCCCAAAACACTAAAAAAATATCCTAAAGTTGGGATACCAAATCCCCTCCCATCTTCCTTCTTCTAAAACATTGTAAGCAACCCAAGAGAGTCTTTTGGGCTTGCCTTCTCACGAATAAATATAAAAATCTGATATTATAATTAGTTAGGAAATATTGCCCACACCTTGCAAAGAGATTGGCCTAAGCCATCCTTGCAAAATCGTGAAGGCTAGGTTTAAATTTATTTCCTTGCATTTCATTTATTACACCCACCTTGGCCAAAACGGTAGGCTTGTCCTCCACTTGTGCCATTGTTGTGGGGTTGCTCTTTGATTTCCAAGTCATTTAAATTCTTTTGTTATACCCACCTTGGCCAAAATGGTAGGCTTGTCCTCCACTTGTGCCATTGTTGTGGGGTTGTTCTTTAATTTTCCAAGTCTTTTAAGTTATTTAGTTTTCCCTCACCTTGCAAAGAGATTGGCCTAAGCCATCCTTGCAATATCGTGAAGGCTTGTGTAATTGTTTAATTCATTGCAAAGTAATCATATTTGTGCTTCACCTCTACCCCGTATTCCCTCCCCTTGCCACTTTGTGGATCTTGGGTAACTAATAAAGGACAAAGGATTGAAGAGTAGTTTAATTAGGCATTCAATTGTTATTGTTTCCACCACCAAAAAGGGTCACTTGGGAGGCTACAGGGGGTTGAAGTCGACGACGACTTCGTGGCACTATGTGTCCTCCTTGCTTGAGCGCCCAAGCATTCAGGATTTGACTTGTGGAGCTAGGGAAGGACCTTGTTTGTCGTTCTTCTTGAGCACCCAACAATTCCTTTTGGTTGAGGGGATAACAATTTGGGGTAGACAGATAGTCTAGGCTTGTATCTTTCACATTCTAATCCCCTTAATTCAAGAAAGACTTAAAATCTAGTAAAATCAACCAACTACATTCACAACATTGCACTTCAAGTTTAGCTATTTACTTTCAAAGCAATCTCACTCCTTCAAGTTGTGCAATTTTACATTTCAAGCAATTTACTTTCCATGTGATTTTACTTTCCTAGCAATCTCATGTTCTAAGTTACTTTCTTTCAAGCACTTTCTTTCATTGTGAATATTTACATGTATTAGAGATTCTTTACTTTTGGTTGTAAGCATTCTTATGTTCATTTGGAAATAATTGTCTAAAGCTAATAGTCATTTCACTATCTAATTCATTGTGTAGATATTTCATGCTTTATTTAATGTTGTAGATATATATTTAATTGCTCATCTCAATAAGCAAACTTTGGGTATATTTTAGGCATTGGTCTATTTTATTATCAAAGAAAAGGTTTGCCTCTCATTCAAAATTGCATTTGCATTTGCATTGTTTGCTTGTCATTGGGTTGGGTCTCCTTAATAAAAACCAAATTAACTTCTGGATCATTTATTAAAACTTAACTTATTTAAGTAGGGTCTAGCCCCCTTGGCTTCCCTAGGAGTGAACCTAAACGGAAGAGGTTTAGATCGAGGTGATAGTGGGTCTAGACTTAGGCTTGTGCCTCTAAGGACACACCAAGTGGGTTGGAGACTTCTCCACATTAGTAGGTGTGTATAAGGACGACAACATATTTGGCGCCGTTGTCGAGGATAAGTCTCTTATCCTTGGTTAATTGACAAACTCTAATTAATTCTTTAAAAACTAAGTAATAAAACTTTTCCCTAAAATTTTTAACTTGAGTTGTGTTATTCGATATTGCTTACTCTCCAAGTGGCGACTCTATTTTATAATTCTTTGAGGTATCCTACTAGGAGCAATTTGCAAGGGGTGGTTTATTCCTTTCATGAACTTGAAAGGGTGTATAGGAGGAGAATAAACAAACTAGCTCCTCGTAGGTTACTTGAAAGGCTTGTGGAAGAAACAATCTTTTGATATACATCTCTTGTTTGTACATAATAATCCTACAACACCTAATCCTACGTCTTTTTGTTTTCCTTTTTATTTTTGCTTTGTTTGATGCTTCTTATTTGTTTAGAATAAACTTTGTCATTTGGCGACTCCAGTTCAAAATAATTTGACAACGTATTCTTCAAGAAGGAACTCACGGTTTGCTCAGCTTCATCTTTGAACCTGAAAGGGTTTTTGGAGGAGGATAGGAAAGCTTTCTTCTCGTAGGATCCTTAATAATTTTTCGGTTCCAGTCCATTTCTGTAGACCTTTTTCTTTATTTAATAAATCTAGTTTACAAATAGATGATCTTTTTAGACCTATTGATTTTTCTGAAATAAGTGATTATCAACATATGATTCCAGAAAAAGATTTACAAAAATTGCCTTGTTTTCAAGGTGATAATGTGGTTGATGCTAGACGTCATGTTATGTTTGTTTCCCATTGCTTTTATAAATGGTGTAACAATGCCTGATATGAAGATGTGAAAATGAAATTGTTTATATTGTCTTTTGATGACGATGATCTTGATTGGCTTACAAAACTCAAGGATAAACAGGTTAAAACTTACAATGAATTGATTGATGCTTTTATGGAAAAATGGAAGGAGAAGAAACCTCCAGATATAAAGTCAATCAGTCCATATACTAAGATAGATACTTCACCAGATTCCATTGAGAAGATTAAAGAAATCATTCAGGCCATGCAATTTGCCCATGAAAAATAGTTTAAGGACATGGAAGAATAGTTGGAGGCCATGGAGGCTTGCCTTGCAGAGGAAGAAGCTTGTATTTAATATTCAGACCCTATAGATCCTCAGCTTCACAGTGAACAAGAAAGGGAATTTCACCTGGAAATTCCGGATGAGCCCATAAATGAGTCATTGATTGATCAAGGGGAAATTGAGTTTGAAGTTCTTGAATATCCAAATAATTCACATCCCCACCCGCGTCTCAAAGAACCCATCTCTTCAAAAAAGATCCATCAACAACCTTGATGGAAACAATGAAGCAATGTCCTTGACAATTCCACTTCCAACCTTTCACCGATCATATGATTCAATACAAGATAATGGGAACATGGAAGGAAATTGCAGTTTACAAATTCCAAATCATTACGAACAGTGGTCAGCCTTCCACCATGACGGTGATATGCAGAAATTTATCAAAAGTTTACAAGATTTGCTAGACGTCAAAGTTTCGTTAAATAAAGGAAAAAGCATGTTGCTTGGGTGGTCTATTTTCAAGAAAAACTCCAAGTTGATAAAACTTGGAAAATGATCTTCATCGAGTCACCCTGGACAGGGACTTTTTAGACACCTGGGATCTTACCTCATCCATAATGTGGTCGGTCATAATTGTTTCCACCTTAGCCACTTGGATGGTGAGCCCATGAGTATCCCAAGGAATGGGCAACAACTCAAGCTATTTTTCAGATGACGAGCAACCTGGTGTCCAAAGGGGCACCCTTTGTAACGTATCTCTAACCTTTTTCCTTTGACTCTTTCAACTTTGTTATTTGTTTCAGTAATGTGTACAATTCATTGTATAGTTATTTCATTTATGTGATTATTGTCAATAGCATTTCATTTATTGATTATTGTTTTTACACATGTATTACACTGTGTTTTGTAGATTCAGAAGTTCTCGCATGCTCTCCTTTCCGAAGATCGAACATACGTCCTCATGTGGAGCAAGATGTTGATCACTTATTTTGACTAGGTGTCAATGTCATGTACCATGAAGCTATGTACCTTGTGGTACAACATATTTTGAAGATTTATGGCTCAGCAGGGCAAATTTTTTCCTGACACATCTTTCTATATAATCAGATTGTCTGCTCCCCTGCATGGGATAATAATGTAATAGGTCAGCATGAGTCATGTTTTAGGTTAGTTTCCTAGGAATTTATCATTAAGGAAGTCCTTTCATCGAGTCATTTTTTTTCCTCGGGTAATTAATCTGGCCTAACAGGCCATTTAATTATCCTTGAGTTTTTCACTCACAATAATCCTCCAAAGTGGTGAAAGGTGTTCTAATGATTGAGCCAAAGGGGTGACTAAGGTCTAGGAATGTTGTAAATGACCATGTTAGACATCTTCTAGAGTTTTGCGGAATTCCGTTAAGTTTTAATAGTTTTTTTTAATTTATTAAAATTCTCCATTTAATGGGAATTTTAATTATTTTTGATGTAAAATGTAAAAATTTGGTCCTTGGGGATTTTGATAGGGGTGTGAATATGCAAATCAAATGGTAGATGACCCCTTACACCCTTGGACCAAGTTTCAGCTCAATTGGACAAGTTTTGCTAGGTCATTGTCCATGAGGAGTCCAAGTCAGTCAAAAGTCAGCAAATAATTGGCTAAATTAAAAAAATAAAAAATTGTAAAAATGTCTAAAGTCATGAGAGAAAGTGGAGAAATGATTTCTAATGTATTTCCTAAGTTGGAAAAGTGATTTTCCACTTAAAAGACCCCCCCCATGCCAAGCCAACAACCAAAAGCGAGTCTCCCTAGTGAAAAGTGCACCTTGCTTCATCATGAACTTAGGGAAAAATAAAAAATTAAAGTGAAAAAAGTGCCAAAACCCTAATTTTGCACTTCCTATAGTCTAACCTCATGTTTGACAAGTCAAAAGGTGTTTTTCCCTTTTACATCTCACCCCTCAAACCCTAACTCACTACCAAAACCCTTAAAGGGTTTCTTCCTTGACTTTGTCTATCTCTCTTGGATGTGTGGCACTTGTAATTCATCCAAGAGGGGTCTTTCCTCTCTCCCAAGTATAAAAGATTGCCTACCCCTCCTCATTTCTCCATCTATTCTCATTGCAAGTCTATTATGCCAAAATTTCTCCCATTCTACTCCCTCTCTCTCCCACTCTCATTGTAAATCTTGCTACAAGTATTTGTAGCAACATTTTCTGGATAATAAAGGAAACATTGGAGGATCTCTTGTGTGCATTGGGAGTCTTCTTGGTTCTCTTGTGAGGTGATATAGGTACATTTCATTGCTTGTATTTTTTTCTTTCACTAGTTTAACTTGGAGACCCTAGTAAAGTATTTTGCTTGGGAATAATTGGTAGCAGTATTACTATTAGTTTTGTGTTAGTTTCTTTCATGTTTGGAAAGTATTTTGCAAGCTTATTAGATGCTCTCACCTCCTTGTTGTCTTGTGTAGCAAGAGCATACTTGTTTGTAGGTCACTAAAGGATTGGAGGAGTGATTTTCAAAGTGGGAAACTTACTCGTTCAATCATCCAAAGTTTCCATCATTTATCTAATCTTATTTCCAATGTTTTATCTCATTTATAAGCATTTTTATGATCTAAAATAGTCATTAAAACTTCACTTTATTGTTCATATTTTCACATATAAATTTCGGTTTCATTATGCTAACAGAGATTAACAAGATTATTGGTGTTTTGTAGCATTTTTCTAGCAAACATAGTTTGTTGTTTTATGCAGATTTTCACCAAGATAAGGAGAGGTGCTACTTGTTTTGGGCCCCCAAAACACTCAAAAAACATCCTAAAGTTGGGATACTAAATCCCCTCTTAGCTCTCTTCTAATACATTGTAAGCAACCCAAGAGAGTCTCTTGGGCTTGCCCTCTCACAAATAAATACAAAAATCTGATATTGTAATTAGTTAGAATATATTGCCCACACCTTGCAAAGAGATTGGCCTAAGCCATCCTTGCAAAATCGTGAAGGCTAGGTTTAAACTTATTTCCTTGCATTTCGTTTATTACACCCACCTTGGCCAAAACGGTAGGCTTGTCCTCCACTTGTGCCATTGTTGTGGGGTTGCTTTTTGATTTCCAAGTCATTTAAATTCTTTTGTTATACCCACCTTGGCCAAAATGATAGGCTTGTTCTCCACTTTTGCCATTGTTGTGGGGTGGTTCTTTAATTTTCCAAGTCTTTTAAGTTATTTATTTTTCCCACACCTTGCAAAGAGATTGGCCTAAGCCATCCTTGCAATATTGTGAAGGCTTGTCGAATTGTTTAATTCATTGCAAAGTAATCATATTTGTGCTTCACCTCTTCCCCACATTCCCTCCCCTTGCCACTTTGTGGATCTTGGGTAACTAAGAAAGGGCAAAGGATTGGAGAGTAGTTTAATTAGGCATCCAATTGTTATTGTTTCCACGACCAAAAAGGGTGACTTGGGAGGCTACATGGGGTTGAAGTCGGGGACAGCGTCGTGGCACTACGTGTCCTCCTTGCTTGAGCGCCCAAGCATTCCGGATTTGACCTGTGGAGCTAGGGAAGGACCTTGTTTGTCCTTCTTCTTGAGCACCCAACAATTCCTTTTGGTTGAGGGGATAACAATTTGGGGTAGAAACATGGTCTAGGCTTGTATCTTTCACATTCTAATCCCCCTAATTCAAGAGAGACTTAAAATCTATTAAAATCAACCAACTACATTCACAACATTGCACTTCAAGTTTAGCTATTTACTTTCAAAGCAATCTCACTCCTTAAAGTTGTGCAATTTTACATTTCAAGCAATTCACTTTCCATGTGATTTTACTTTCCTAGCAATCTCATGTTCTAAGTTACTTTCTTTCAAACAGTTTCTTTCTTTGTGAATATTTACATGTATTAGGGATTCTTTATTTTTGGTTGTAAGCATTCTTATGTTCATTTGGAAATAATTGTCCAAAGCTAATAGTCATTTCACTATCTAATTCATTGTGTAGATATTTCATTCTTTATTTAATGTTGTAGATATATATTTAATTGCTCATCTCAATAAGCAAACTTTGGGTATATTTTAGGCACTGGTCTATTTTATTATCAAAGAAAAGGTTTGCCTCTCATTCAAAATTGCATTTGCATTGTTTGCTTGTCATTGGGTTGGGTCTCCCTAATAAAAACCAAATTAACTCCTAGATCATTTATTAAAACTTAACTTATTTAAGTAGGGTCTGCCCCCCTTGGCTTCCCTAGGAGTGAGCCTAGACGGAAGAGGTCTAGATCGAGGTGATAGTGGGTCTAGACTTAGGTTTGTGCCTCTAAGGACACACCAAGTGGGTTGGAGACTTCTCCATGTTAGTAGGTGTGTATAAGGATGACAACACAACCTCAACCTCCACATACTCTTTGAGGTCATTCTCCTCCAATAGAAGAAGAATCCTTGCCTTTCAAGCCTGAAAGTTTGTTGCTCCTTCTAACTTGTCCTCAATCTTCAATGTGTTCACCATCTTCAAGATCTAATCTGATAACCCTCTGCTGGAACTACCTGTACTGTCTTGTACGACCTATCCACGACTTGTCCTTCTTTGACCCGCAGATATCCACGACTTGTCCTTTTGTGACCCGCAAATGTCCGTGACTTGTACTTCTGTGACCCATAGATTGTAGATTTTCTGAGGTCCTATGAGGCTGCCACCTAAGGTCTGTCCTTGACCTTAGTATGGCTCTAAGTCTAAACTGTGTGTCTGTCTTTTCTTGTTGTTTTAGGACAGCAAACAGTAACCAAACTTTCTGCTCAATATTTGATGGTTAAGTGCTCTTTTAAGGTGCCCTTGCAGGTGTTTTCTTTATTCAATGTTAGCACATGCAATATATATTAAAACACATAACACTACCTCTAGATCTTGAACTTTAAAATGCCGATCTACACTTCTAAGCATGTATAAATTTGACACAGACTTTTGGTCAACATGACCTTGGAAAACCCCCCCATGGGGAAAACCAGTTTGGAGCAGATATATATAGAAGGCCTCAAAGCAAAATGTACAACACAGGAAACATATACAAGTGAACTTGGTACAATAGCAACCACTCTCGGATGCCTTGGAGTTCCTCGAAGACTTTCCCACAAGCCTTCTGAAGTAAGGCGCCCCTTGCCTTGGTGAGCCTTCTTCCTCTTACTTGCTTGTCTTTATCCTGATCCTTTGCTTCTTTCCTTTGCCTTTACCACTGAGATGCCATGATCCTTTACCCACTTGAATGCTTGAGTGACCCTTGCCTTTTCCCTTGAAGTTTGCGCCCTCTCTCTCAAAGTGCGCCCTCCTCCAACATGTGGTGCACACCTAGCTTTGGTGCGCCCTCTCCTCTAGCAAAAGTCTCCCACTGCATGCGCCCTTAGTGCTCCTCACTAAGGCTCCCTCTCAACAAGTGCACACACCCCTCACACAACTCTCTCATGTAAGAAATGCACCTACATCTCGATCTCACACCAAAAATCTCCACCTTGGTCTCCCACCAAGTATTTCCACCTCCCGGCATCTCGCGAAGAGTCACTCTCTTGGCATCTTACCAAGAGTCTCCCCCTCTTGGTGTCTCACCAAGAGTCATCAACTTGGCCTCTTGCCAAGTAACTTCCACCTGAAGTGGATCCAGAACCTGATCTGCCCGTCTCAGAAGCTAAGTGAGGCTCAAGCCTCCGTGGTGCCCTGTTGCTGCTCCTCATCAACCTCTGATGCTCTGAAGCTATAGCACCAACACTCTGTCTACTTGGATGCTCTGAAACTATAGCTATCTTGGGTGGACCAGTCACCCATTCTGAAGATGGCCATGGACACTAAGTCTGATCTCCCTCTGAATCACTGTTGTGAGTCGGTCGGTCCTCATCAACTGTGTCTCCCCATCTAATGCTGGATGGTGTAACAACAAACAAAGTAGTCACGAAAGCACACTCTCTCGCAAACTTCTCCTTTGCTGTCGCTCCTGACCCACCCTGCTTCTTCTTCTTCTTCTTGGGACACTGTCTTGCATAGTGACCCATCTTTCCACAATCAAAGCATATCACTGTGCTCATGTCTCTCTTCTGCCCACTGATGCTGCTCTCTCCTCCCTGTGATGGGGTCCCAAACTTGGGACCCTGCCGACCTCCACGACTGGTCTTCTTCTTGCCCTTTGTCCAAAGAGCAAGGTCCTCATTACCCAGGATTGACTGTTGCTGCTGCTGTCCAAAAGCCTCTGCCTAGACGAAGTCATCCCACATCCTCTCCCATGTAGGCATAACCTCCCTGGCAACAATGCCGTGTACGAATGGACACCATGGTTTGGTAAAGCTGTTCAAAGCTATTCTCACCATAGAGTTGGGATCCACCACCTCTCCGACGGCTCCAAGCTCGTCTCTGGTCTGGGTGTATCTACCAAGGAATGAAGTAACCGACTCATCCTCAAGCATGCGAATGCCCCTCAGTCGATCATGAAGAACCAACTTCTGGTTCTCATTAGAGCTCTCGTACAACTTACATAGAGATCCACATCTCGTATTCATAAGTCTTCCCAGTCAAGTGGGGAATAATATGATCTCGAACTGCATCACAAATGGTCCTCTTTGCCTTATTGTTCTTTTTCCTGAAATCTGCCAACAAGACTGGGGCAGTGACAGGAAGAACCAGAACAGGCGCCTCAACTATATCCCATAGTTTGAGGTCCTCTAAGATAAAGAGGATCCTCGCCTTCCAAGGCGACCAATTGCTAGCCCTGACTAGCCTGCGCTCAACACGCATCTGAGATACTGACATGTCTGTCAAACTGCGCTCACTCTGATGTTCCAAATGCAAAGGAATGTTGCCTCACTCCTGTCAACACATGTGTGAAAAGAGGCAAGCAAACACCGACATCACTCCTAGCAAATGGGTGTGAAAATAGGTCGTACACTACAGTTTCACTCCTGTCCATGCAGGTGTGAAAAGAGGCTGTCCACAAGTGTCAAAAATCAGCCCAACAAATCTGCTCACAACTGTCCACAAACTCTGTCAACAAGCTGTCCAAAATCTGCCCTTAGCTGTCCAACTGGCACTAAATGAGAGGTACCTTCAGATCTGAAATTTACTCAATGTTTTGGACTGTAAACTTGCTGTCCAAAAACAACCAATAGATCTAATATAAAACCTCACAAAACTGCCCACAAAAGTGCTCCAAAATCAGCAAGTCTAAGCCACCTTTGGCTCTGATACCATGTAAATTTTCTGAGGTCCTATGAGGCTGCCACCTAAGGTATGTCCTTGACCTTAGTATGGCTCTAAGTTTAAACTGTGTGGCTGTCTTTTCTTGCTGTTTTAGGACAGCAAACCGGCACCAAACTTTGTGCTCAATATTTGATGGTTAAGTGCTCTTTTAAGGTGCCCTTGCAGGTGTTTTCTTTACTCAATGTTAGCACATGCAATATACATTAAAACACATAACACTACCTTTAGATCTTGAACATTAAAATGCTGATCTACACTTCTAAGCATGCATAAATTTGACACATAGATTTTTGGTCAACATGACCCTAGAAAAAACCCCCCATGGGGAAAACCAATTTGGAGCAGATATATATAGAAGGCCTTAAAGCAAATTGTACAACAACATATACAAGTGAATCTAGTACAATAGCAACCAGTCTCGGATGCCTTGGAGTTCCTCGAAGACTTTCCCACAAGCCTTGTGAAGTAAGGTGCTCCTTGCCTTGGTGAGCCTTTTTCCTCTTTCTTGCTTTGTCTTTATCCTGATCCTTTGCTTCTTTCTTTTGCCTTTACCACTGAGATGCCATGATCCTTTAGCCACTTGAATGCTTGAGTGACCCTTGCCTTTTCCCTTGAAGTTTGCTCCCTCTCTCTCAAAGTGCGCCCTCCTCCAAGATGTGGTGCGCACCTAGCTTTGGTGCGCCCTCTCCTCTAGCAAAAGTCTCCCACTGCATGCGCCCTTAGTGCTCCTCACTAAGGCTCCCTCTCAACAAATGCACACACCCCTCACACAACTCTCTCATGTAAGAAATGCGCCTCTCCTCAAGGAATGCGCCAATGCTCCTCCAAGTACTTCCTTGACCAAAGAATGCACCCTCACTCAAGTGTAAGCTTCCTCCTCCATGGAATCTCCTCCTCGAAGCTATGGCACCTTCCCTCACTCAAATGGACAAACCCTCATGCAAGTGCGCCCCTATCTCCTTAAGAAGTGCGCCCTAGCTCTCCTCCTCCTCTCCTCTTCTCACAAGTGAAGAATGAGCTCATAAATGCACTATACCCTCCTTTAACCTCCTTTGGCCAAGCCCTAAAAGATCAATGGCCTAGATCCAATCTAGCCTAGTCTAATCAATGGGTGAGATCTAATCCAAAAATCTCACTAAGGAAACCCACTTTCCTTAGTTGCTTTATGTCTATTAATTCACGCACTTTGTGAATTAATTGTCACTTTATGACTTAAGTGACATATTTCACTTTTGACTTAAATCTCCTAAGTCAAAGTGAAATTAGAATCCTAAAGTAAAGTACAAGGGTAAAAGTCTCCCCCTTTGTGTTTAGAGACTCATAAACACATGGGGACCACTTTCCAAGGTACCTGTTATCGCACAGTTTGTAGCTAGGTCAAATGGCTAGAAGATAGAGGCCAAACTAGCGTAATAGGAACCTACCCCACCCAATGTCACCACAATGGGGAGGTTCTTTCTATTCAAGGAGGTTAGCCTAGGGGAGACGTCCCCGGTAACCTGGGGTTTTGAAGAGGCCAGAGTATAAAGGTCAAAAGTAAAAGTTCCTCCTCATAGGTTACCACCAAGATCAGATAGTCCGGCTAATCAACCAATAAAGAAGTGTAGCCCCAAATGAGAACACCTGCCCAGAACAAGACAATAGCAAAAACAATATATGCAGGCTATAATTCAATGGGTTAGTACTTCATGTAACTATCTGATATCAATATATATAAGCAATTAAAACAATAGATATCAATGAGATTAATGTCAATTAATATAGCAATGGAATAGTATCAATTCATCAATAAATATTGAGATGATGTAGCCAACAATGTATTTAATCAATCCCTTACTCAATAAATGCTTTCAAACCATCATCTAATTGCTTATCAAAGACATATACTGCGTCAAGATGGAATATCCAAGTATGACGTCAACCTAATTAGGGTTAGCTAGTTAGTTAGGGTTTCAAATTTAAGAGTTTTAAGAAGTTGTTTGGCCACTATCACTTCAACGTTGGGGAGCTGAGATCAGTGCCTAGGGGTAGATGGAGTCAATTTAAGAGAGGGCACAAAGGTTGAAGGCAAAAGGCTAAGGACTAGAGGGAAGGGTTCTGAAGTGTTGCAATGGCAGTGCCCCAGAATCAAAACCCTAGGGGAAAGAGGCTCACTTCGGTGTTGCTTAAGCAAGGCCTTGTGCTCTTTCCTCCTTCCTTAGGTAAAACTTGGCAAAACGGCTAGTATCAAGACAAAGAGAGTGATGTGAGGGAGAGTGTTGCAAAGGCAAGGCTCTATCACAAAACCCTCGACGGCCCTAGGTGTAGATAACCTAGGCCTGGGACGTCTCCTCCTTCTTGACCTTTAAAAGGTATGACTAGCACAAGGGAAGAAGTAAAAAGAGTGTAGCAATGGCTAGGCTCTTCCTTCCTTCTTCAATGGCTGAATATTTCTCTTTCAGGGGACATTAAACAAGGACCTACTTGTGTGCTTGTCACCTAGGGTTTTAAAATCAACAAAATTTATAATAAATGCTAGAGTATAAGCCTACAACCATTCAATCAAGAAGTTTTGCAGAAAAAACACTTACATATCATGAAGAAATAGCATTGCAAACCCTAGTTGTAAACCTTCCTTCAAGAGAAATGCCAAAAATGCTAAGAAAATCCTTCCTTCAACAAGTGCGCCTCACTTAAAAGATGAAATACCCCAACAAGTGCGCAAAAACCAGATCTCACAAGAGAGTGAGTTGTGTGTTCCTTTAAAATGAGGATAAAATTCCTCAATATATACTGTATCATGACCTTTAATTAAATTTAGGTCAATAAAATTAGCTGACAAGGCTTTAAACCAAAATTATGTTGTTTTAACATTAAATTGTCAAAATAAAACCCTAACTGAGTTGTAATAAAGGTAAAAGCCCCTTCAAGGGAGGAGTTAGCCCCTTTTAGGGCAAATGAGTCATCTAGGAGCAAAACGTTAGCCCACTTGGGGCTTCTCCAAGGTGCCACACGTGCCAATGCTGCCCAATCCACCTCCAAACATGACCATGAAGCTGGATGACGTCATGGTAGGGATGGGGACGCTCTGAGCCTTCCAAGGCCAATGTTCTACTGGAAAGGGGTCATTCCCCCCAGGCCGGGCTCTGTCGAAGTTCCTCTGGCAAAACGTCCTCTTCTTCTCAGATGCAAAACCTTGATCAAGCACTGTCTCGTCTTTGCCCCTCTGACGGGTGTCAGCAACCATCTGATGGGCTCTTCAGCCCCATGGAGGTCCGAGCTGATCATCTCCCCATGTGTACCGGTCCAAATGGTACCTGTCCGTCGAGCATGGTCCTGCACATTGAAAACTTCACCCTCCATGGGCTCATTAGTCACAGGGATCATAGCAATGTCAATCACATTTCATGATTAATATTATCAAACATATGCATGAAAACCTCGATATATCATTCAACAGCTCAAAGACATTACAAAATCTTACAATACAAATTTGAGGAAAAACAACATGACAACCTATTGGGCTAGTATCCATAAGGAAAGGAAAGTTTCCCAAGGGTTTTCATCCAAGCCATGTAAATGATGTGGTGTGGCAAAGGGATGTCTAGACATAGGGTAGAGTGAAAGCCAGGGATGCATGGTCTTACCTGTGGGTGCCTTTGTAGAAGGCGAGCTGTACCTGTCATGGATGCAAATTTTTCCAAGCCCCTTTTTGCCTTTTATCCTTTTCTTTATTTTGTTGCTTTTGTTCTTTTCATTCTTTTTATCCAAGGATTAATCGGAGGACACTGCCTTGGCGTGGTGACCAGAGCTGGCAGTGTTACTCACTAGTACTTTCCTGAGATGATAAGGCTGGCTCGTGAAAGTGAGACCCTTTCCCTTGGCCATGCAATAAAGGTCACTGCCTAGCGTGGTACCCTTGGCCATGCAACCAAAGGTCACTGCCCTGGCGTGGTAACCAGATGATGGCAATGTCATGCTGTTAGGTACCCATGAACATAATAGGCTGGCTTGTGATGAGACCCCCTATCCTCTTAATTAAGTCTTGTTTGTTTATTTTTCTTGGGTCCCCCTTGTTTCTTGCTGAGAGGCCTTTTATTGCCTTCTCGGGGATCCCTGGGCGAAGCATCTCAAGGTTTTATTTCTAGGCTTTTATCTTTTATCAGCTGCGTTTACCTTCTGGGCCTTTAGCCCCTTCTTCCCACCAGATAAGGTGCAGCCCTACAAACAGGTCATCCTAATGCCCATACAAGGGGAATGGGATAGATGAGCGGGAGATAAGATGAAAAGGTGATAGTATGATGGGAGCGGACGATGGCCCTTCAGAAATCCCCCAGTGGCAAACCAAAACCTATGGGTACAGGCTTGCTAGGGCACCTAGTCAATCTCCCCAAGCATGGTCAAGTGGGATAATGTAAGATCCAAGCTATCGTCAGAAATAAAAGGAATCAGATGCATACATTCAAAGGTTATAATTATCAAAAGTGACACATACCATGATACCCGAACCAATTACCTCATGGAGCAAGAGCCTTCTTCGATACAAGACCAAGCCGATGGTGATGGATGCTGCTACTGCCGACAAGACAAATTTGATAAGAGAAGAGAAGGATGGGCCCTCCAGGGCCATGCTCAGGTCAATCCTGCTTTCGGTACTCCATGTCTAGGACCTGTGGGCCTCGAGACATGATCTCCTGGTTATCCCTAAAAATCAGGGATAACAGTACCCAAATCTCAACACGGATGTCCGCGACTATCTACACTGTGACTCATGGATGCCTCTGTATACCTGCAAAAAAACACTTGTTCTGCCCAGTACTTTTCCCTGAAAATTTGTCCTTTGATTTCCTCTGCTAGTTATCAACCTGATAAGCTCTGTCCTCTTGATTTCCTCCCTTCAGAGCAACCTTGGCTCTGATACCATGTTGAGATTCCTCTTTCAAACCTAGGTATGATCTGATACCATGTTGAAATTTCCTTCAACCTAGCACCCGACAGTTAATTCCAAGCAAAATAGATTTACTGAATTAAAGCACATCTCGGTTACTCAATGTAACATGCAGTGGAAGCATACATAAGGAAACCAAATCAAGCACATAAGAACACCAAGAATTTTGGGTAAACCCCTGGAAAAACCTCGGAGGGAAGACTATTCCAATGATGCTTTTATTAAGGTGAAATTAGGGCTCCCGTAACAGGGATAATGGCCCACTGAGATAATTATACACTACAGACAAACCTGGAAACACGTGTTGTTGTACGACCTGTAATGGCACGTTTTCCAATACATCCACAACTTTCCCTTCTCTAGCCTGTAGATGTCTACGATTTGTCGTTCTTTGACCCACGGATATCCACGACTTATCCTTCTCTGACCCGCAGATATCCGCGACTGTCTCCTCTGAGACCCACTGATGTGTATGGAAATCTTGTACGACTCTGCTCTTCTCTGTGGCTTCTGTCCTCTGAAACCTGTTGAGATTTGGATACCTTGGAAAGTGGTCTCCTTGTGTTTGTGAGTCTCTAAACACAAAGGGGGTGACTATTAACCTTAATACTTTACCTTTTGTTCTAATTTCACTTTGACTTAGGAGATTTAAGTCAAAAGTGCAATTTTGTCATTTAAGGCAAAAGTGACATTTAATTCACTTTGTGGGTGTATTAAAGGACATGAGACAAACTTAGGAAACTTAACCAAAAGTGGGTTTCTAAGTGAGATACTTGTGAGAAGATCTCACCCATTGATTAGACATGGCTAGATTGAATCTAGGCCATTGGTCTTTTAGGTTTGGCCAAAGAGGGGCTAAAGGAGGGAAAAGGGTAAGGATGGGATTCATTGTTCACTTGCTCACTTGAGAGATTTAGGTGAAGAGAAAGAGAGAGTGAGGGTTTGGAGGCTCTTGGGTGCATTCTTGAGGAGAGGAAGGGCGCACAAGGGTGATGGCTTGGCTTGTTGAGCTAGGAGGGCTCAAACTTGCATGAGAGGGTGCATCCATGGACTTGGGCGCATTTGCATCAGCAAGGGCACATTCTAGGTGGAGGGGCGCATTCTAGGAAGAAGGATGCACTTGCTTGAGGTGTTTGCAAGGGTTGGAGAAGGCCACGCTTAAGTAAGGAAGGGTTTTGTGTGAGAAGGGCACACCCAAGGCAAAGGGGCGCTTGTGTTGGAGCTTGTACAAGAGGAAGGTGCACCAAAGAGGGGGCGCATTTGTTCAAAAACTTCACCAAACATCACAAGGATTCTTCAATGGAGGCACATCTACAAGCGGGCAAAGGAAAAGGAAAGTTCCAAGGAAAAGGAAAAGGGCAAGGAAAGTCATAGCAAAGTGAAGAGGGCGCACAAAGAGCTAAGGGGTGCATTCTTCAAGGGCTAGCAGGCACAAGTTTTGAGGGACTCCATTACAAGCTTGAGGACAAGCTTGAGTTGTATCAGGTTCCTTGTGTATTTACTTGTTGTAATCTTTTGCTTTGAGATCTCCAAATATATACATCTATCTCTAACTGGTTTTCCCCATGGGGGGTTTTTCCAGGGTCATGTTGACCAAAAACATGAGGTGTACATTTTTCATGCATACTTAGTGATTTTCAGCCTATTTTATTTGTTAAATATCCTAGAGGAGTGTTATATGTTTTGAGGTTTATGCATGTGCTAACATCAGTTAAGAAAACACTTGCAAGGGCACCTTAAAAAAGCATTTGTAATGTCGCTATTTTTGGATGTTAGTATATTACAGAGTGGGATGCCTGCCAGAGTAGCCAGATGGGAGTAATAGTGAATTCATGAGATATTGAGGGGTTTTATTGGGCCCAACTTGCATCGTTCATCATATTTCATCATCAGGATCCATTCCACACAACTTGTCTTTGGTTTCGTTGCATTCCGACGATTTCTGTTTGCTGTCCTAAAACAACAGCAAGGACAGTTTTGATATCTCAAACTTAGTGCCCAACAAGAGGTCAAAGACAGACCTGCTGGGCAGCCTTCTAGTTCCTCGAAAATATACATGGTATTAGAGCTTCAGGGAAAGTGGTTTGGCTGATTTGTGGAGCATTCAGTGGGCAGATTTTTGTGGGGAAAAGATCAGATTTGTTGGCTGTTTTTGGACAACAATTTTTCAGTCCAAAACAACGAGGAAAATCAGATCTGAAAGTGCCTCGGTTTTCACACTTGGTTGGAAGCCTCATTTTTCACACTTGAGACTAGTGTGTGTGAGGCTGATTTTGGTTGTTCAGTTTTCGTTTGGATAGAGTGTATCAGTTTTAGCATCATGTCAGCATTTGCGGTGGTAGGTTTGAGGGTAGAGGATAGACTTGCAAGCGCAAGTAATTGGTCACCTTGGAAGGCAAGGATAGTAATAATTTTGGATGGGGGAGAGTTATGGGAGATCATGGAGAATCCCATAGTACCTCCTACAGATGTGGTTCTCTTTGCTGAGTTTCAGAGACAGAACAAGAGAGCTAAGAGAACAATCCTTGACACGGTGAAAGACCATGTGATTCCTCATATTTTTGCCAAAGACTATGCATATCAGATGTGGTAGTCTCTTTGTGGTCTTTATTAGAGTCCTAACCTGAACCGCAAGATGGTGCTTCAGGAGAAGCTGAGGGGCACCAAGATGGGGAAGACAGATACAGTTACTTCATACCTCTCGAGGTTCACTCAGATTCAAGATGAGTTGGGTGCAATTGGAGATATAGTAGATTTCTCAGAGTTGGTATGGACAACCTTGAATGGATTTACCAAATCATGGGAGAGTTTTGTCCATGGTATCGTGGCCCGTGAGCATATGCCTAGTTGGGAGAGGCTCTGGGACGATTTCATTTAGGAGGAGACTAGGCGTGGTTCTGTATCTACTAGTCAACAACAGGGTGTTGAGGATGGGGATGAGGTTGATCTTGCCTTTGTGTCTAAAGGCAAGATGAAGACCAAGCACGGGCCCAAGTTTGGGGCCAAGGAGAAACAATCAAGAATACAGGGTGAGCAACAGAAGGAGGACATGAGCAAAGTGAGATGCTTTTCTTGTGGCGGGATGGGGCACTATGTTGGACAGTGTCCCAAGAAGAAGAAGAAGCAGGGTGGTACTGCAGCGACAACAGAGGAGCGGGAGTTCACTGCTCAGTTTGAGAGGGAGTGTGCTTTTTTAGGTTGTTGTTTGTCAGTTGATACACCATCCAATGGTTGGTGCACAAACAGAGTTGAGGAGGTCCCACAGATTGAGAGTGTTGTATCTCATGGGACACAGACTTAGTTGTAGAGTACACCATTTTCAGGGGTGTCTGGTGTTGAGGAAAAGGCATGGAGCAACTTACTCAATCATTTTCAGATCTTGCCTGGCTAGGACAAGATAGTTGGGAATGTCACCCGGGGTTTATAGCCTCAAAATTTTCACTCAATCCACAAGTATCAATTACAAATGATCAAGGCTGATTTTATGATTTATATTTGTAACAATGTAAAAATAAAAATTTAAACAAAGCTAGGTGAATGTATACAGATTTTACATTGAAGTAAAAATGGAGACAAAAGCGAAAGGAAGAACCAAGTCATGAAAACACATGTATTAGATAGAACAATAATCTGATTTTATTTGATTTTGAGATACAAAACTGTATTTCTCTTTTACAAACCCCTGCGAGGGTATGGACCAAAGTCAAATTTAGAAGTCTCTGATGGGAACCATACAAAAAGACCCTGACAGTGAAATAAAACTGAAACTAATGATCTAGATCAGCTTGCCACAAAATGCTTCCACTTGACTCTGCAAGATATTCTTTATCAGCCATGAAAATAAATTCATAATCCAACAAGAATACACAGACTATCAAGGATAAATCAAACACCTTTAAAACAAGCTGTTGAAATGTATGATTCAGTTTTGAATCCTGCTGCCTTCAATAAGACCCTGCTGTCGTCAAGAGGATTAGGCTTTCAAGTAAACTCAGAAATGAATGAAAACTGAAATTATCTCCCTAACTAGAGAGAAAACCTTAGTGTTGTAGTTCTCCTTCTATCCTCCTCTTGTCTCTTCATCTCATTTAGCCTTTATTCTTTCTCAATAAGTTGAGGTAGTTCAACTACTTTCTTTAGTTAAGCCAAATTAGCTTAACTAATTAGTTTGAGAGAAATACTTAATAATAATATATAAATAAGGGTCTAATTAATAATAACTAAATAGGTGGGACCCCTTGTGACTCCCAATTATTTCATTTTTTAATTATCTGACATAACAAATATTCAAATCATTCAATTCAAAAATATCTCCTTCAAACTCCCGCTTCATATATATATGCTCAAATGATGAATATCAACAGAATGTAATATAATCATGTCCCCCAAAAACATTATATCCAAG
>SNQJ01S0041237.1:72501-115481 GCA_010110895.2 Picea sitchensis | reverse complement strand
CTAATACAATTACCGACATGATTAATCCACAATGGGGATTAATCCTATGAATAAAATAACAATAATAATAAGAATACTCTTTGCATTTACATTATTTCAACACCTCCAAAGTGGTCACTTGATGAAGACACGTCTTTTGTTATCGGCAGGCGTTCAATGATGTGGGAAAAATTATCCATCATTTCGTCCCTTTGTCGCGTGAGAGCTTGTTCAAGCAACAGATTAATAGAATCGTCTGCTCTGTCATTTTTATTTTCTTCCTCCATGGAGGGTTTCTTGGGAATGCGAGAGATATTTTCCTCAAGAGAGACAAGATCGAGACCCAACTCTCTATACTCGGACCTCGTCGGGGACATGCACTGAAAAAGGATCAAGAGAAGTCTTCTTTGATACCACTGATCCATATTGTTTTCGACACAAAATGAGAGTGGAGATATAATAAATAAATGTACATAGATATATCGAGTATCCAAAAATATAACATAAATGTATCATAGATGCAACCATAAACAAAGAGATACAGTAATACACAATTTCTATTAATGAGCGAAAATGTACAAAGACTGTAAAAATACATAGTGAAAGACTCGCTAGAATGACAGCATCTTATCTTTGAGAAGAGATGTGACGGATACTCACATTTACAAGAATATGATCATTACAATGAAGCTCCAAATTCCTTTTTAACATAACTAAAATCCAAAACCCTAACCCCAGAACATGAAAATCCAAAAGGTTTGCGGGCCCCGATAGGGGTAGTTTATATGTCAACTTCCCGAGGGCATAAATTTTCCATATGATCTCTGTTTGGAGCGCTCTATACACTATTAGAAAGGTCTAACTGAGAAGAATGATTTTCGACTGGCCCAGGTCAGTTTATTTAATAATCACTTGGGACCCAAATCTCCAAAAAAAGTTGTTTAGGGCCTCAAAACGGCCCCAGAAGTTTGGAACCCAAAAAACTGTCGAAAAAATGCCAAGCTGGAAAACTAGTTTTTGAGCCAGTGGAATAGGTGGGTGGCCATTGATATCCACCTAGATCATGCTAGAAAAAAAGGATCGCAGAGAAATAAAATAAAACAGATGCAGAAATAAAACACAGAAGATACACAATACAATATAGACACAGATATACGTGGTTCACCCAGAGTGGGCTACGTCCACCAGAAAAATTGGCAGTTCCTTCCTTTATTATTATCCAATAAATGAAGGGATACAACCTATAGCAAAACCATTGTAACTTCGTCTTCTTTCTCTCACAGTCTCCTATCTCGGAATACAATATTCGTGATGATGCATATCCGAAATACATTTCCCTCATAAAAGAGGTTTTCCTTCTAGGGGAAAAAAACATGACATAACTTCTATCATCATATATGTGACCTTATAATGAGCGGTCCATATTTACAATGAAATTACAATATACATTTACAAGGCAATTTTTCTTTTGGGGGCTCGCTTTCCCCCGGACCCCGCAGAAGGGGTAACCCTCCTCTGCACTCCCCCACGTGGAGGAGTGTACATTCTTCCAGGGTGTAAAGTCTTCATGGGGTATAAAAATGGCTAAAAAAAATATCTTTGAATGAGGAAGATAATTAGGATCCACAACCACCAATATCCCACTTGGAGACTGATCTCAACAACTCCACCGATGTTGTATATGTTGGACTATGAACTTTCTTGGACCTAGAAAATATATCATATTCATCTTCATGCTTGAAGACCAACTGAAACTGAGTAGCAACTCAGTTTCTCCCTAGTTACTCCCTTAGTTAACATGTCTGCAGGATTTTGGCTAGTGTGTGTCTTTTCCAACTTCAAATGTCAAGCTTCCAAGATGGATCCTATGAAATGGTACCTGAGATGTATATGCTTAGTATTCGAATAGAAGGTTGAGTTCTCTGCAAGATTAATGGAACTCTCACCGTCACAATAAAACCTTATATTCTCCTGCTTCTTTCCCAATTCCTCCATAAACCTCTGTAACCAAATTATCTCATTACTAGCCCTTATAGCAGCAACATACTCTGGCTTTGTTGTTTAAAGTGCAACACCCTTTTTCAATTTCAAAATCCAACTTACTTTTGTTCCACCTACAGTGAAAACATACCCTGTGGTGCTCCTCCTGCTATATTTATCACCTGCCATATCCGAATCAACATATCCCTGTAGAACAGTGTCTGAACCTTCAAAACATAATGCATGATTAGCAGTACCTCTCAAATACCTGAGAATCCACTTTACTGCTTCCCAATGTTCTCTACCTAGATTGTTCATATACCTTCTCACAACTCCCATTGCATGTGAAATATCTGGTCTTGTGAAAACCATCGCATACATCAAGCTACCAATTGTTGATGAATAAGAGACCCTGGACATGTATTCTATCTCCTCATGTGTCTTGGGACACATTTCCTTAGTAAATTTGAAATGGCTCGCCAAAGGTGTACTAACTGGTTTTTCATGCTGCATTCTAAACCTTTCCAACACCTTATCTATGTACTCACCCTGAGACAATGTCAATTTGCGATTTTCCATGTCTCTTATTATTCTCATACCAAGGATTTTTTTTGCAACACCCAAATCCTTCATCGCAAATGAATTAGCTAATTTCTTCTTGAGCACATTTGTATCCTTCATATTAGACCCCGCAACAAGCATGTAATCTACATACAATAGCAAGATAATATAGCTTCCATTTTCTAGCCTTTTAAAATTAACACAGTGATCAGAATGACATCTACTATAACCTTGTTATGTCATAAACCTGTCAAACTTCAAATACCACTGTCTTGGAGCTTGATTTAGGCCATACAATCTCTTCTTCAACCTGCATACCAAATTCTCATTCCCTTTGACCTCATACCCCTGTGGCTGCTACATATAAATCTCTTCCTCCAACTCCCCATGGAGAAAAGATTTTTTTGCATATTACTATTCAAGATGCAAATCTTCTACTACCACAAGACTTAAAATAGTCATAATTGAAGTCATTTTAACAACAAGAGAAAATATTTCATCAAAATATATACCTTTCTTTTGTACAAACCCCTTTACAATAAGTCTAGTCTTGTACCGCTTTTTGCCTCCATCTTCTTCCTTCAACTTGTAAACCCATTTATTATGAAATGATCTTTTTCCTGTAGGCAACTAAACCAAGTCCCAAGTCTGTTTATTTACCAAGGAATCCATTTATTCTTTCATGCCTTTCTCCCACTTCTTTTTGGTGTCTATATGCATTTTCTCTTCATAACATTCTAGTTCACCAGAATCAATCAACAATAAATAATACAATGAATGAGAGTATCGTTTAGGGGGTCTAATTAACCTGGTAGATCTTATAACAACACTTTCAGGAGTTTGAGGTACCGGTTGATCCTGTTGTTGTACATTTTGATTTTTTGGTGCCTTTGGAATTTCTTTTTTAGTGATCTCATCAAGCACTGTGTATTTTGGTTTTTCTTTTTCCTGTTTCTTTCCCTGCAACTGATCTTTGTACATGACCTTCTCATTGAATATGACATCTCTACTCCTAAACATTTTTTTATTTTCATAATCCCATAAGAAATAACCAAAATCATTAACACTGTATCCAATAAAGGTACACTTCTTGGATTTTTCCTCAAGCTTTGTTCTATTTTCTTTATCAATATGGAAAAATGATTCAAACCGAAAGTCTTCAAAAAAAATAGTTTAAATTTTTATCTGTCTATGCCTCCTCTACAATTATACCATCCAAAGAGCTTGAAGGTCCTATGTTTATTAAGTAAACAATAGTATCTACATCATTTGCCTAGAAATGTAAGGAAAAACCAGCATGCAATCTCATACTCCTTGCACTCTCCATGATTGTCTTGTTCATCTTTTCTGACACACCATTTTCTTGTGGTGTTCCTGGAACTTTCTTCTCTCTACAAATCCCATGGTATGAACAGTAATCATCAAAATCCTTGCTGCAATATTCACCTCCATTGTTTGATCTAAGACACTTCAATGTTTTTCTTGTCTCATTCTCAACCAAAGATTTCAATTTCTTAAAAGTATCAAAAACATCAGATTTTTGTCGAATGCAATAAAACCCAAGTTTTCTAGTTGCATCATCAATAAAAGTAACATAATAACGAGATCCACCAAGAGATGATACATGAGTTAGTCCCCATACATCTATATTCACAAGCTCTAACATTTCACTCCTCTTTTCTTTTCCGACTCTGAGAAATCTGACTCTCTTATGTTTTCCATAAACACAATGCTCACAGAAATCCAAATCAGTTTGTTTAAGATCTAGAAACAAATTTATTTTTTGAAGTATATGCATCCCCTTCTCACTCATGTGTCCAAGACTATGATACCACACTGTTGTATCCACTCCTGTAGAAGCTAAAGAGATAGAAGAGTCAGTATTACCAGTACATAAATACAATGTACCTACCGTCTCTCCTTTTTCTATCACCAATGATCCTTTGGTGACCTTCCACACCTTATCTGTAAATATGGATATACAACATTCACTTGCCAACTTCTCTGTTGAAATTAGATTTTTCCTTAGATCTGGAACATGTCTTACCTCTTTCAACAACCATTGGTTTCCATTTCTTTTATCTATTTTTACCTTTCCCATTCCAACAATTTTGCATCGTGCATCATCACCCAAATGAACCTGTCCAAAATCACCTTGAACATAATCTAGAAAATGTTTCCTATGGGGTGTGGCATGAAATGAATCCCCTGAATCTACTATCCAAGACTCGGAAATATTATCTATAGAAAGAATCAAAGCATCTTGTAACACATCACTTGTTACATTTGCTTCCTGATTTTTCTCCTATTGTCCATCTCTTTGTTTCTTTGGAGCTCTACAATCTTTCTTCAGATGTCCTTTCTTCCCACAATTCCAGCACTCTATCTTTTCAACTCTGGATTTGGATCTTCCCTTCCTAGAATTCTCGTGGTTCTCTGATCCCTTCCCTCTATCCTTATGTCTTCCCCTGTTCTCCATGTTTAACGCATTACTTGATGTCTCACATGTGCTTTTCTGTCGCATTTCCTCACTAAGGATATCAAATTTTAAAGTGTTTGAACCAAAGATAGAGTTACTTATAGCCATGACCAAGCCATTCCATATTTTTGGAAATGAACACAAGATCATAAGAGCCCTGACCTTGTCATCGAATTCCACTTTTACAGAACTTAGTTGATTAGTAATCGTATTAAATTCATTGAAATGATCTGCAACAGACCCACCTTTTGACATCTTCATATTAAATAATCTCTTCATTATAAATACATTATCAGACGCCGAGGGTTTTTCATATAGTTTAGCCAATTCATCCATCATCTCCTCCGTTGTCTTTTCTTTCAAAATATTGAAAGCCACCGACGCTACGAGGCTCAGCTGTATCGTTCCTAATGCCTTTCTGTCAAGAACCTCCCATTCTTCGTCCTTCATGGTTGTCAACTTATTTTCTATTCCACCCAATGGTAGGAATAGATCCTTATGATATAAATAATCTTCCATCTACATCTTCCATAACTGGTAGTTTTGGCCGTTAAATTTATCGACCCTAAACTTTTCATCTTTCTCCATTGCTCCCACTCGAACCAGGAACACTCTTTTCCTGCAAGTTACCTTTTTCTTTGATACCAGTTGTTAGAAAAAAAGGATCATGGAGCAATAAAAAAAAAATGTGAAAATAAAACATAGAATATACACAATACAATAGAGACACAGATATACGTGGTTCACCCAGTGTGGGTTACGTCCACCATAGAAATTTCTAGGTCCTTCCTTTATTATTATCCAGTAAATGAAGGGATACAACCTACAGCAAACCCGTTGTAAATTTCTCTTCTTTCTCTCACAGAATCCTATCTCATAATAAAATATTCCATATGATTCATAGCCACAATACATTTCCTGTAAATGTGTTGAACATGCACAGAATAGATCTAGCTAGAAAATAATACACACATTTGCAGAGAGAATTTGAGAAAGAAGAAGAAGGAGAGAAAGAATGGAAGAATTCACATTAACCATATTCCACACTCAAAGACTGAATAATTTACAATAGATATAGGATATATGAGTAACTAATGAGCCATAGTGGTGGTCTAGAGTGATTTGGACACACACCAGAAGTTACGGGAGTAAACTGCCACCTAGTCTAGTCTCTCATGCAGTTACGAGAGTGAACTGCCACCTAGTTGAGTTAACTAGTCAACTAGTCTTCAGTTAACTGAATGAACAAAGAGTAGTGAGGATTTAACTCAGGAAATCAAGGGTAATGCGTCAATATGGTGATGATCCCAAGGCAAGTGCGCATTAGTTGGTGATGATCCCAATGTTGCATGGTGACAAAACCAATGCAACATCTAAACTGAACTCAACTAGTCAAGCTGAAGTGTCAACTGAAAGAGAATATTCTCTAGGTGGAATATTCTCCCCCAAAATATAGGAGACTGGATAATGACTAATTATGACTAATAAACAAGGAAAAACCTTGGGAAAAATAAATCCTAGGTGTGTGTGAAGTAACTCCAACACCCCCCCTGAACATCACTATGGTGAAAATAAAGAATGGGTCCCGGCAACGAGGCCATGTTAGGTACCCAAATACAAAACATACACTCAAATAAAAGAGGAAAGAGGAAAACCCTTATGGGAAAAACCCACCCTCAAATTACAATGCATAAAAAAAAATGAGAAGGAACAAAAAGCAATTGCTAAGCAATCGTGTCCTTCACTCCAAGAAGACCTTGCAACTGTGCAAGTTTGTGCTCATTGAAGATTTTGTTGAAGATGTATATGTCTGCTTAGCGCTGATTAAGTACATGCACCATTGAGATGTCCACACATATCCACTTTCTATTATTGTAATGAAAAATATCCAAATAAAGTTTGGATGAAATTTTGAAAACTGTGCGGCCATTTATGGAAAAATGCTGAAATTTTGTAGATTTTAAAACGATCATAACTTCACTTCCTGGTCTCCGTTTCGGACAATTGTTTTTTTGAAATTGGATACTTTCCCAAGAGGAATTAAAATATACAATTTGTTGTTGCAAATTGTGCTCATAAAATATCAGAATGGAGTCTGATTTGCGTGGCTCTCTTTTTGTCTCCTGAGATGCATTCATGGTGCATGCAAAAGTGTCTGCATGTGACTCCTGAGATGCATGCCATATATATTCCACATGAATTTCAGAAAAAAAAAATCTGAAATGGAGTAGACATCATCTTCAGTTAATGGAATACAAATTTCTGCAAATACTTTTGTAGAAGACTCTTCATAATAAGAGGCTTGATCTTCTGATGGCTTCTCTTCTAGCTCTATCTTTTCAACCTTTTGCATGAAATCTTCGCAATCTTATTTATTCCCAAACAGAACCTCCAATCTGGTCCATAATTCATTTGGAGTGAATTCTTGTGTGACATCACATACTTGGTGGAGAATTTATGGAGAAATAGACAAGCAGATAAATCCTATGGCCATATCTTGTCTATTGAGAAAGTCATTTTTCTCATCAGCAGAATTAGGCTCCACTTCCATTGCCATAGCTATTTGGTACAATCCTTTGCATCTAAGATGGAGTAGAATTTTTGGCTTCCATTCCAAATAGTTATGAGGCGTGAGAAGTATTGTTGGTGAGTAAAACATAGATTCCATCTTTATGTGTTCTTCAATCTTCAGTACATGCAAAAAATAATTTGGTGTATCTTTTTCTCAGCAGTCTGTCAGCTCTGATACCATGTAAATGTGTTGAACCTGCACAGAATAGATCTAGATAGAAAATAATACACACATTTACAGAGATAATTTGAGAAAGAAGAAGAATGAGAGAAAGAATGGAAGAATTCTCATTAACCGTATTCCACACTCAAAGAGTGAATAATTTACAATAGATATAGGATAGATGAGTAACTAATGAGCCATAGTGGTTTTCTAAAGTGATCTGGACACACACCAGTAGTTACAGGAGTAAACTTCCACCTAGTCTATTCTCTTAGGAAGTTACAAGAGTGAACTTCCACCTAGTCTAGTCTCTCAGGTAGTTACGAGAGTGAACTGCCACCTAGTCTAGTCTCTCATGCAGTTACAAGAGTGAACTGCCACCTAGTTGAGTTAACTAGTCAACTAGTCTTCAATTAACTGACTGAACAGAGAGTAGTGAAGAGTTAACTCAGGAAATCAAGGGCAATGCGTCAATCTGGTGATGATCCCAAGGCAAGTGCGCATTATCTGGTGATTATCCCAATGTTGCATGGTGACAAAACCAATGCAACATCTAAACTCAACTCAACTAGTCAAATTGAAGTGTCAACTGAAAGAGAATATTCTCTAGGTGGAATATTCTCCCCTAAAATATAGGAGACTGGATAATGACTAATTATGACTAACAAACAAGGAAAAACCTTAGGAGAAATAAATCCTAGGTGTGTGTGAAGTAACTTCAACATTTCCCTCATAAACGTGGGTTTCCTTGTAGGGAAAAAAACCCTAACGTAACTTCTACCGTCATATTTGTGACCTTAAAATGAACTGTCCAGATTTACAATGAAATTACAATATACATTTACAAGGCAATTTTTCCTTCGAGGGGTCTCTTTCCAGTGGACTCCGCAGAGGGGGTAACCCCCA
Organism: Picea sitchensis; assembly: GCA_010110895.2. Classification (NCBI taxonomy): domain Eukaryota; kingdom Viridiplantae; phylum Streptophyta; class Pinopsida; order Pinales; family Pinaceae; genus Picea; species Picea sitchensis. The sequence goes on along the minus strand of SNQJ01S0041237.1, from coordinate 106,842 downwards.
TGTGCACTCCTCCACGTGGAGGAGTGTACATTCTTCCAAGGTGTAAAGTCTTTGTGGGGTATAAACACGGTTGAAAACAAAGACCTCTAAATCGGGAAGATAATCAGGCTCCAAAACCAACAGAGCAATCCTCCCTCCTTAGGAAGAAATGGTCTCCATTGCGTTGAGTTCCTGGGGGAGAGGGGGAAGCATTGTTGAACCTGAACCTTGGTGAGTTGCTTGCCTTGTTGGAGAAGTTGTTTTGCTTAACTTGTTGAAGGCTGTCACAAACCTTTGGTTGGAAGGGTTGGACCTTTTTAACCAGTTTGGATACATGAGATGACTATGTGCAGAAGGAATCCTTTCTCTTTGCTTCAATATTGTTGACTTGCTTCTGTTGGATAGAAGGTGCTTGGGTTGAGGTTGCAATGGTTGCCGTGTTCTTTTTTTCACCTTTTGAACAAACTAGGAAGAATTTGAATTTTGTAGTATGAGATACTACCTTGCAGCATTGTTTAGGTGGGACAGTAGTCAGAAATACCTCTGGTATCCTACAGAGATGAACCCCCAGAGTAACAATGACACTAGGGGTTGAGATTCATATATAGCATGGTGCTTCCACATATATGGTTGGACCAAGAGAACATCACAGACATCCAGCGGGGAAACATGACATAATACCTCATTCTTGAAGGGTTGGAAATCGTATGGAAATCGACACTACTAGATGACACGAAGATCTCATCCATGGTGAAGCCACCCAATGTTGTATGGTTGCGAATGGGGTGTTTTCGACAATCCCAACTGTTTGATGACCTCTTCTAAGATGAGGTTCTTCTAGCTTCCGCTCTCAATAATAAAATGCAGTGGGGTCACCTTCACCCACATCTGTGAATGAAAAAGGTGCTCCCCCTCTTCAGGATCTATTGGTTCTTTTGGTTGAATTTTTGCAGTCGTGGCAATAGAAGGGGGGTCTACGTTGATGATCTTTCTTCTATCAGTATTTTCTGAATTATATGTTGAATCAGGGTTCAAATCCTTGTCTTTTATCTTAACCACCAATGACTGTTTTGAGCGACATTCATCGGTGTTGTGCCAAGAGATTTTGTGGAAATTGCACCATTTTCCAATGTTGTCTTCGTCTTTCTGTTACCATTATTTTTTTGTTTCTTGGAGGGGTTTTCTGAAGGTTGGTTGTTAGGGCCATCTTTACCATAATTTGGTTGTTGTAGATTTGCAGACCCAAACTCCCTCTTATTTTGGTGCTTAAATTTTTGCTCGATTTTAACAGCATATCGATAAGCAACACCCAATGATGAGATGTCCAAAAACTCCATTTTAATTTGGATGTATCTGTGTAGAGCCCCATGGTATTTCAGAACGAGATGTCACTCAGAGTCTTTAATACCAATATTGGTGTGCAAGGTATGGAATGTATTGGTGAACTCTAGCACTGCTTGGCCCCTCTCTTGACGCAATGTGGTCCATTTCATGTACTGGTCTTCATAGTTGCCAACAAGGTAATATTGTTCCTTGACCACATCCACAAAAAAATCCCAAGTGGGCTCGGCCCCATATATTCCAGAATCCTCTGTGGGAATTTACTCCCTGTTATTTTCCCACCAATGTTTGAAATGGGGGAGATCCTTAAGGAGTGCGAAGGTGATATTTTCCCTGATGAAGAAATTATGAATAGAGAAATAACCTTGTAGTAGATTTAACCATTTTTCTAGGGCATCTGCATCTATCTGTCCTTCAAATATGGGAATATCAAAAATAACGTGTACCTTGAAAGGTGAGGTGTCTCCAAAGTGGTCACTTGATGAAGACGCGTCTATTTTTATCAGTACGCATTGAAGGATGTGGGAAAAATTATCCATCATTTCGTCCCTCTGTCGTGTGAGAGATTTCTCAAGCAACAGATTAATAGAATCGTATGCTCTGTTGTTTTTCTTTTCTTCCACCATGGAGGGTTTCTTGGATGTGTGAGAGTGATTTTCCTCAATATATACAAGCTCGAGACCCAACTTTCTATACTCATACCTTGTCAAGGACATGCACTGAAAAATGATCAAGAGCATCCTGCTCTGATACCATTGATCCAGATTATTTTCGGCACGAAATGAGAGCGGAGATATAATAAAGAAATGTACAGAGATATCTCAAGTATCTAGTAATATAATATAAATGTATCAAATATGAAACCATAAACACATAGATATAGTAATACACAATTTCTATTAATGAGAGAAAATGTACAAAGACTGTAAAAATACAGAGTGAAAGACTCGCTAGAATGGTGGTAGCTTATCTCTGAGAAGAGATGTGGCAGATACTTGCATTCGCAAGAATATGATCGTTAAAATCAAGCTCCAAAGGCCTTTTTAACATAATTAAAATCCAAAACCCTAACCCTGGAATATGAAAAGCCAAAAGGTTTGCGGGCCCCGATGGGGGTAGTTGATATGTCAACTTCCTGGAGGCGTAACTTTTGCATACGATCTCTGTTTGTGGCGCTCGATACACCGTTAGAAAGGTCTAAATGAGAAGAACAATTTTCATCTCACCTATTTCAATGCCTCTTATATTTATTTGGGCCCCAAATCCCAAAAAAACATTGTTTAGGGCCTCAAAACATCCTCGGAAGTTTGGAACCCAAAAAACTGCCAAGGTGGAAAACTACTTTTCGAGCCAGTGGAATAGGTGGGTGGCCACCGATATCCACCTGGATCAATCCTGTATATTTAGGAAGAAATGGTATTCCTTGCGTTGAGTTCCCAAGGGAGAGAGGGAAGCGCTTGTTGAACCTGAACCTTGGTGAGATGCTTTCCTTGTTCGAGAGGTTGTGTTGCTTAACTTGTTGAAGGATGTCACGAACCTGTGGCTAGAAGGGTTGGACCTTTTTAACTAGTATGGATACATGATATGACTGTGTGCAGAAGGAATCCTTTCTCTTTTCTTCAATCTTGTTTACTTACTTTTGTTGGACAAAAGGTGCTGGGCTAAGGCTGAAGTGGTTGCGGTATTCTTTTGTTCACCTTTTGAACAGACTGTGAAGAAGATAAATTTTGTAGTATGAGACTCTACCTTGTGGCACTGTTTAGGTTGGATAGTAGTCAGAACTACCTCTGGTATCCTGTAGAGATGATCCCCAGAGTAATAATGACACTATAGGGTAGAGACTCATAGATAGCATGGCACTTCCACATATATGGTTGGCCCAAGAGAACATGATAGACATCCAATGGGGAAACATCACATAATACCTCATTCTTGAAGGGATGGGTGTCGTATGGAAATCAACACTATTGGCTGACATGAAGATATCGTCAATGGTGAAGCCACCCGATGTTGTATGGATGTGGATGTGGTGTTGTTGACAATCCCAACTATTTGACGTCCTATGTTGAGATGAGGTTCTTCTAGCTTCCTCTATCAACAATAAAATGCAGCGAGGCCCCCTTCACCCACATCTGTGAATGAAAAAGGTGCTCCCCCTCTTCAGGATCTTTTGGTTCTTCTGGTTGAATTGTTGCGGTCGTGACAATAGCAGTGGGGTCTGTGTTGATGATCTATCTTCTATAAGTAATTTTTGAATCAGATGTTGAATCAGGGTTCGACTCCTTGTCTTTGATCTCCACCACCAATTACTATTTTGAGCGACATTCATCGGTGTTGTTCCAGGGGATTTTATCGAAATCACACCATTTTTCAATGTCCTTCTTCGTCTTTCTATTACCCTTATTTTCCTATGGCTTGGACGGGTTTTCTAAATATTGGTTGTTAGGTCCATATTTACCATACTTTGGTTGTTGCGTATTTGCAGACGCAAACTCCCTCTTATTATGGTTCTTAAATTTATGCTCGATTTTAACCGCATATCGATAAGCAACACCCAGTGATGAGATGTCCATAAAATCCATTTTAGTTTGGATGTATCTGTGTAGAGCCCCATGGTATTTCAGAACCATATGTTGCTCGGTGTCTTTGATACCCAGCTTGGTGAAAAAGGTATGGAAGGTATTGGTTAACTCCGGCACTTCTTGGCCCCTCTCTTGACGCAGCATGGTCCATTTCATGTACTGGTCTTCATAGTTGCCAACAGGGTAATATTGTTCCTTAACCGGATCCACAATAAAATCCCAAGGGGGCTCGGCCCCATATATTCTAGACTCCTCTATGGAACTTTTCTCCTAGTAAGTTTCCCACCAATGTTTGACATGGGGGAGAGCCTTAAGGAGTGTGAAGGTGATATTTTCCCTGTCGAATAAATTATGAACGGAGAAATAACCTTCTAGCATATTTAACCATTTTTCTAGGGCATCCACATCTATATGTACTTCAAATATGGAAATATCAAAATTAACTTGTACCTTGAAAGGCGATGTGCCTCCAAAGTGGTAGCTTGATGAAGACGCACTTTTTCTTATTGGAAGGTGTTGAAGGATGTGGGAAAAAATCTCCATCATTTCATCCCTCTGTCGCGTGAGAGCTTGCTCAAGCAACAAATTAATAGAATCGTATGCTCTGTTGTTTTTATTTTCTTCAGCCATGGAGGTTTTCTTAGGAGTGCAAGAGATATTTTCCTCAAGAGAGACAATATCGAGACCCAACTTGATATACTCATACCTCAACGGGGACATGCACTGAAAAACGATCAAGAGCAACTTTCTCTGATACCACTGATCCGGATTATTTTCGGTACAAAATGATAGAGGAGATATAATAAAGAAATGTAAAGAGATATATTGGGTATCCAGTAATATAACATAAATGTATTAGATATGCAACCATAAACACAAAGATACAGTAATACACAATTTCTATTAATGAGCGAAAATGTACAAAGACTGTAAAAATACAGAGTGAAAGACTCGCTAGAATGGTGGAAGCTTATCTCTAAGAAGAGATGTGATGGCTACTCGCATTCGCAAGAATATGATAGTTACAATGAGGCTCCAAAGGCCTTTTTAACATAAGTAAAATCCAAAACTCTAACCCCGGAATATGAAAATCCAAAAGGTTTGCGGGCCCTGATGGGGGTAGTTGATATGTCAACTTCCCGGGGACGTAACGTTTTCATGCGATCTATGTTTAGGGTGCTCGATACATAGTTGGAAAGTTATAACTAAGAAGAATGATTTTTGACTGGCCCAGGTCAGTTCCCTTAGCAGTCACCTAGGCCCTGAATCCCCAAAAAACGTCGTTTAGGGCCTCAAAACGGCCCCAAAATTTTGGAACCCGAAAAAATGTCAAAATTTTGCCAACGTGGAAAACTGTTTTTAGAGCCAGTGGAATAGGTGGGTGGCCACCAATATCCACCTGTATCAATCCTCCCTCCTTAGGAAGAATTTGTCTCCATTGTGTTGAGTTCCCAGGGGAGAGGGGCAAGCATTTATTGAACTTGAACCTTGGTGAGTTGTTTGCCTTGCTGGAGAATTTGTATTGCATAGCTTGTTGAAGGTTGTCACAAACCTATGGCTGGAAGGGTTGGACCTTTTTAACCATTCTGGATACATGAGATGACTGTTTGCAAAAGGAATCCTTGATATTTTCTTCAATCTTGTTGACCTGCTTCTGTTGGACAGAAGGTGCTTGGGCTGAGGTTGCAGTGGTTGCGGTGTTCTTTTGTTCACCTTTTGAACAGACTATGAAGAAGTTGAATTTAGTAGTATGAGATACTACCTTACAACACTGTTTGGGTGGGATAGTAGTCAGAACTACCTCTAGTATCCTGTAGATAAGACCCCCCATAGTAACAATGACACTACGGGGTCGAGACTCATAGATAGCATGGAGCTTCCACATATATGGTTAGCCTAAGAGAACATAACAAACATCCAGTGGGGAAACATCACATAATACCTCATCCTTGAAGTGTTGGATGTTGTATGAAAATCGACACTACTGGCTGACATGAAGATCCCATCCTTGGCGAAGCCACCTGATGTTGTATGGTTGCGGATGTGGTGTTGTCAACGATCCCAACAGGGTAATATTGTTCCTTTATCTCATCCACAAAAAAATTCCATGTGGGCTTGGGCCATATATTCTAGAATCCTCTGTGGAACTTTTCTCCCAGTAAGTTTCCCACCAATGTTTGACATGGGGGATATCCTTAAGGAGTGCAAAGGTGATATTTTCCCTGTTGGAGAAATTATGAACAGATAAATAACCTTCTAGCATATTTAACCATTTTTCTACGGCATCTGCATCTATCTGTCCTTATGGGAATATCAAAATTAACTTGTACCTTGAAAGGTGAGGTGCCTCCAAAGTGGTCACTTGATGAAGACGCACCTGTTGTTATCAGTAGGCATTGAAGAATGTGGGAAAAATTCTCCATCATTCCGTCCCTCTGTTGCATGAGAGCTTACTCAAGCAACAAATTAATAGAATCGTTTTCTCTATCTTTTTTCTTTTATTCCACCATGGAGGGTTTCTTGGGCATGCGAGAGCAATTTTTCTCAAGAGAGACAAGCTCGAGACCCAACTTTCTATACTCAGACCTTGTCGGAAACATGCACTAAAAAATTATCAAGAGTAGCATGCTCTGATACCACTGATCCAGATTATTTTCAACATGAAATGAGAGTGGAGATATAATAAAGAAATGTACAAATATATCTCAATTATTCCCCCATTATGGTGATTTATTCATCACTAAAGTGAGGGGAGTGTTTATCTAAGGTGACAGTGGGTAGATACTCCCATAATTACATTAAAAAATTTTGCAACTTTGAACATTGTTGCAACTCGGGAGCTCTGCTGCCACAATTCTGGGCTAATCTTGCAAATCTCGATGCCGACGAGGATCCTAGTTGTCCCATGGGGCCAACACGACAACACGAATAAGGTAAGAGCCATCACAACCATGTATGGTAAGTCAGAACATGCATCTCCTAAACTGTGTAATGAATATGCATTGATTAGAATTTTCATGACCTTATTGCATCACTCATCGCCCCGTCACACACTCATAATCACCCAACCTACGACATAATTACCCTATCATACAATAATTCCTTTCCATTTTCTGAAATCTGCACCCTCTGGACCGTTCATTTTGTTTTGTAGACACGGTTTACTTGAGCTCTGAGTAGGAAGAATGGGATCTAACTGAAACACAGGGAACCCATATAGATGTTATTGTTGGAGGCATATGAGAATATTGGAGAGATGTTTAATAAAGGAAACTAGATTGAATACTTAAACAGGCTACGAGGGTATGACGACAATGTGGCACTCAAATTTTCCATTAATTTCATAGAAATTAGGACCGAAGTGTTAGGAATGGTGGTGCATGTGACAAAGGAGGTGATAGTCGAAGTAACCTGGCTTCCTCAAACAGGGGAATGTTGGTCTTGTCGACAAAGGCTGAAGCCTGAGATCCTAGAGCATTTCCTCTTTCCGAGAGAATCCTTGATCAATAAGGGAACAGGATTCAACAGAACCTCACTACCGAATCCATCGCACGATGTTTCTATGGTGGTGTAGTGGTACATCACTTGTGAAGTTTTCTACAGGGTTGTATATCTACAACATATTCACTTACTAGACCGCCTGTGACATGGTAGGCTGGTTAATATGTCATTTTTCTTCTGGAGTATGTTGTATACCATGGTTCCACATGCATAAAAACATATTCACCCTAGGGAAGCCCTCTCACATCAAGGGCTCATAAAAATTCTAGTTGAGCACACATTGCACAAGGATAGCAAGACATGGAGCAAGGTGGCGAGAGAACCAACAGCAACTGTAACCTTGCCTAGAGGAGTTGCAGTTGTTGCAACTCCACCAAAAGACAATGATATTGCAACTCCAGAGGTCGTCGCTACTTCAACTCTATAGGTTTTGGTTATTGTAGCTATGGAAGTCGTAGTTGTCACATCTCTAGAGACCGAGATTTTTTCAACTCCTAGAACTCTAGCCGTTGAAGAAGAAACTCATGAGTGTTTTGTTGTAACTCCTTAGCGAGATGAAGGAAGCCGTGAGAGTGATATAGAGGCATTAGGGAGCAAACCCTTAACTAGAATATTGAGGATGACGAAGAAAAGGCCATCATATGCACCTACTTGAAGGAAGAAGAGGGAAATATACAATGATGCAACTCAGAAAAGGAAAACCCATTATGTTACACAAGAACCAGCAGGGGAGGAATAAGACGAATAAACATTTGCATCACAAGAGAAGGACCTTGTTTTCACACCAGAAACAGCAAGGGAATGTCACCCTATTGATATTATAGGGGATGCCCAAAACTCTGTTGGACTTGAGCCTAATGAGGAGATGGGGACAAAAAATATTTGTGTTACACAAGAACCAGCAAGGGAAACCCTAGGAGAGGTCCTTGTTGCAATTTTGGAGGTATACCTGTGACAAAATTTTCAATTACTTTCTAATTAATTAGAGAACAATTGAAAAGTGTACATTTAATTATCCATTTGAGGTCGTATCTTACTTATGAACTATTGTGCACTATATATGCAAGTTATAGTGTTTTTTCTCTAGGGGGTTGTAGTACTTTGAATGTCACAAATCAAGGATTCAATATACTTAATGAAGTCACTAAGCTAAACTATTTCCTAAGTTGCAGGGAAGTAAATATTGCACTTGCAGGAAATGAAATCACACTTGTAGGAAATGAAATCACACTTGCAGAAATTGAAATCATACTTGTAGGAATTGAAATCACACTTTGTGGAGATTAAAATCACACTTGCAGGAATTGAAATCACACTTGCAGGAATTGAAATCACACTTGAAGAAATTGAAATCACTCTTGCAACAATTGAAATCATTCTTGTGGAAATTGAAATCTATATTATGATATGTTAGTGACTTGCTCAAGCATAATGAAGATCTTGTTTTGTTGGGACAATTAAAAGTTCACTCCTCCAATTCCAATCTCAAACTGTTGAATACTAATGCTATCAAAAATTAGGAAGAAAACAAAATAAAGTGTAACAACAAGTGGAGTTGCAGCAATGAAGCTGCAAAACAAAAGGAATCACAGCGATGTGAGTTGCATCAACACGAGTTGCAGAAACGTAGACTACAACAACATAACTATAGAGCGATAATGGCAGTGGGGAGAATGTCAGCAATTATGAGTTTCAACACATGTTCAATTGTGACTTCATGAAAATACAACCAATGTAGAATTACAGCTTAAGAGTGTTAATCCTTAACAACAAGATATTAAATATCAACCACACACGAATTGCAGTGATTGTTCTACCATATTTTAGAATTGTAGTAGATTGAAAAGTAAAGAAGCTATGAAATTAAATGAACAAGATTTAAGGGTTAAATCCTACACTAATGTATAGGCAGTACCTAACTAAGGAGGGGGCCCTACCCCCTTAGACAAGGAATTGAGATACGAAATCATAACCATGCGATAACCAACACATCAATACGTGAATCAAAGAAGGAAAATAAATTATATTTCAGAAGTTTAAAAGTACAATAATAGTCGAAAGCTTATCTCTATAATAATCCCCCCCCCCCTCATATATGGGGAATCTGAGGCTTTTATATAATATGACAGATTCTAAAATTATACAAAGTGATGGATGGACATTCATGAGAATCCGACTGTTCATCCGGTTACATTGGCTCTATCAAAATTTAGTGAGAATCGGGCGTGTGCTGACTTGATAGGAAAAACAATTTCTCCTTTTAGCCACCTACTTTCCTCATGTTTCTTTCCTCTATGAAGACCATTTCCCAACTTCCAACTGTATTTTTGACTGCTGGCAAGTTTTTCACTCAGAATCAAAACAATGGTAGACTTAGAGTCATGGCAATGGAGATTATTCTTGGAGTTGCAGTCGTTCTCTTGAGTCGCAGCAACAGAGAGCATGCTTGAAGTTGCAACAATTGTCTGGAGTTGCAGCAGCAATGAGTGCACTTGTAGTTGCAGTAGTTGGTTTTTTCCTAGTTACCTAGAGTTGCAGCATGAAGAGTGCACTTGGAGTTGCAACAGTTCATTTTGTCGAGAATCACAACAATAGAAAGTGTGCATGGAGTTGCAGCAAAGAGGTATTGTAGCCATCGTAAGGAGTTGTAGTTTTTGTATTACTCCTATATAGTAGTATTAGTACATGAAATTAGCAAGTTCCTTTAATAATTATACAAGAATAGCATAATAATGGCATATGGGAAAGATTTTTATGTTGAATTTAAATGCGAAAAAACTAGATAAGGAGAGTATCAAAAAGAAAGTGATCAACGGAAAATGGTAAGCAAAAAGGTATTAGACGGGTGTTGAAAGTATGTCAATTTTGGTAGCCCTCAACCTAGATGAAGAAGAAGCTGCAACTTCAGAAGCAAACAAGGCCACTGCTACCCCAGAGCTGGCCAAGATTAGAAAATCTAAAACAGTAAGTACCCATTTTCTTGTGCCTTTTTATGTATCACTTTTAAGGAAGAATATGATGCTTGAGAAGAAGAACGAGCAACTTCAAACCTCTCTCAAGTTGTTGGGACGTGAAGTTAGAAAGGAATGGAATTTGGATAGGTTACACTACCTTTTCCAGGAAGTAAGATCCATTGTTGCAGAACGAACAGAGGAAAGTCACTCTGTTGACACAAAAGAACTAGCAAAGGAAAATTCCCCTACTGTCATAGAAGAAACAGCAAGGGAAAGTCACCCTATTGGTACACCAGAACCATCATGGGAGGAATAATATAAAGAAACAATGGAAGCTCAAGAGAAGGACAATTTTGTTACACAATAACCAAAAGGGGAAACTTTAGGAGAAGGTCTTGCTAAAATTATGGAAGGTTGACAAGATGAGGAAGAAGTTTCTACTCCTAAGGCATGACAAACTAATTATGGTGTCAACAATGTCCAAGGGAGTCTCACCCTCTCAAACTCAAAATAATTTTTTGGTTGCATGGGGACATGCAACGAATTCAGTTGGGGGGAGATGACAGGTGCTCAAATTGACATATGTGTAACACCTGTCCAATACTTTTTGTACACCCTTTTTCCCATTTTTGTTCCATCCTAGTGCCCTTTTCATTCACAATGATGCATTTTTGGTCAAGGTATAATTAATCTCTCAAATATCATTTCAATACATATTCTTATGCATTTTTAGGAGATTATCACCTTTCCATGCTAACAATGGTATATAGGAACAAGGTTTCATAGGTACCTTCCTAACATAAGACTTGCAACTCTCGGCTCGAGCATAGTTGTTGCAACTATGGGTTGCTGACATCATTGCTACAACTCTCCATTGTTGTGACTCTCATTATTGTTGCAACTCTTTCCCTTCTTGCAACTCTCTATGTTGTGACTCTCACTGTGTTGCAACCCTTGTATCACCGTTAATGCGACTCTCACTATAGGACCATTTCTAAAACTCTGAGAATGGGTGTTGTAACTCCGCACCTATTGTAACAATGCATCAGTCAACTTCACAACTGTCATCCAGGGATCAGCCAGTTAGTCAAACAACCAACTCCTTCACGTGGGAAAATGACAAAGGAAATTAGGAACCTAGAAAGGAAAGAACGACTTAGTTGCCACTTGTCATAGGGCTAATTAAATCAACATGTGCCTGGTTCTTTCTATATTTTGGAGAAAACAATGTAATGAGATGGAACAACATGATTCTTGTGGGTTTCCATCGATTCCCTTAATTAATTTAGGAAGAAACTATTATGTATAAATACCCCTATTAATGAGCCCAACTATTGCATATTCCAAAGGCTCATCTTTGGCACATTTTTCCACCTTAAAATGACTTGATATTTGATTTTGACCATATTTAATAGTAAGTCATGGATGTTTTTCATGTTTCTTAGTGAATGTGTGTTGAGGTGGATTTTCATGTCTAATGTGCATTTTTTCTTTAATGTTTTTGCCAAAGATGTGTATTCCTCCAAGTAGGCCGAAATTTAGGAATGAGGGGCGCCAACACCCTAGAAACAAGGGATTTTGTCTCCCATAAAGCATTGCCAACCAAAGATCAAGGGAAATTGTCCCAACCTACCTCCAAGAGTGCTCCTTGTGCATTAATGACCACTATTGATCAACAACAGTTGGAGATACAGATGCAATGGGCTAAGATCCCTTATTTATTCACTTCTCTCCTCGATTTAGGAAGGGAGGTCGAACTATCAAGCTATATATAGACCTATAGTCTAGGAGAGCAAGGAGATAGATGGAGAATTGTTGATAAGTATTGTATTGAGAATTTTTGAAGACTTTTGTTGAGACTTAGAGATTTATGCTCTTGATATATTCCTATTTTTAATGAAATAAAGATGGTTCTTCTTTCATCTCATTAAGATTTATTAAGGTTCCTTATGCTTCTTGGGTAGGGCCCATCCAAGAGGGCTCAAGGACCCTATTACAATTTTTGTAGTTTTCATGCATGTTAATTAGTGATTAGATAGTATTCCATTCTCCTTTGAAGTTAGTATAACTTTGCATGATCAATTCCATATTTTTTAAGGTTATCACTAACTATCTAGTTATAGTAGGCATCTAGTAGAAATGTTCAATAGCCTTTTGGAGCACTCTTAGGGTCCTCCCAATGCCAAGAACCTCATATCCACTTCATTTATTTAGATTCTAGATTTGTTCATACTTCTAAATTCGTACACAATTTATATGAGCTTCATTTTTTCTTCTTGTAGAAACTGCACAATTCATGTAGAAATTTCCTATAGGACAGTTTTAACTTCAAAGTTCAATTCATCTTAATCTTATTTTCATGAAAACACCACTGGACAATAAAAACACATATGGTTTTCATTGATCAAAGGATTATACATAAAACGGTTTGTTTTATTCATGCATTAGTGTAGACTCACTTCAATTATATCTTTATGTCATAGCTTAGATTGAATTCATTTTATATGCTCAGTTTAATCTTTATGATTCAATATCCTTTACTACCATTAGAATAAATTATTTTCATTGAATATAGATTATTTGTACTTGCAAATTGGTTTGTTTGCCTCTAAGCAATAGTTTAAAGTTGTTTTCTACCATTTTTATTTTTCTGCATCATTTAACCTTTGATTAGTCTCATACCTTTGCTACCGACAATTGCATATTGCACACATAGTGCATAGAACCTCTTAAGTTTCTACGAACCCAGAGTTGACAAAGTAAATTAAGGATCCAAGGGTACAGTAGATTATTGTTGTTATTCCTAGGGCCATCGCCTGCTCTCTCGGAGCCAGAAAAAAGGGAGAAGAGGCAGAACAAATTTGGTGAACCAGATTGTATTGATCTATGCATTTTTGTGCAATATAAGGTTTGTTTTATTCTTGTCCAAGTGATGGTGTGTTGAGAATTTATATCCTTACTGTGCTTTTGAACCAGTACCTTGTGTTGAAAATAATGAGAGGGGGGTGAATCAGTATTTAGATAAATTAGTATTTTTGAACTTGTACTTCAATCAGATCATGTATTCAATTTATATCCAATCAACAATGAATACTATCCAATGAACAATGAAGAATAGTATAAGAGATACACCAATACACCATGCACGGTATATAAGAAGTAATCATGTATTATTGTTCAAAGGAAAAAATGACTTCCAAAGGTAGCTGCAACTTCCAAATATAAAGGGAGGGATAAACCTCCAAAAGGAAGATACAATCCTCTAATATCAAGAGAGGGTTGACCTCTCTATCCTTTCCCCTTCCTTCCACCCAAGAATATATGAGAGATAATAAAACTTTACATTACATTATCATCATCAACCAACCATCACATAGAACCTGATAATGCTTCCTGAGACTTCTTCAAATTCTGCAATTCTTCACTTCTTGGAATACTTTGATCCTGTATATAATATTACACAATGTATTCTCTGAAGCTCCTCCAAGTTTCACTCCATGAATCCTCCCAGAAAATGAATTATAGAGAAAATGGTAGACCTTATTCAATTTTGGTTTATTCAGGAGAGCGAAGTCATACAACATGCCCCATGCTCAATATTTAACATCAGATTCTGAAATTAGTACACAAGACACTACAGTCCTTACTCTTTCCAATGCAATTGGTATCACTTCATTTGGATTCTCTATGAATATGTTATGACTATTTTACCAGGAACATGTGTTTATGACTAGCTTCAGGACTAGTCAAAAACCCTATCTTCCACAGAGTGTATCTCCAAAATTGTAACGAATAAAGAGATACAAATTTTACCATAGGTACCTAGATATGTCTTCTCAATAGACTCTAAATTTCACCATCTGAATCATTCTAGAAACAAAATTATAGTGAAAATGGTAAGATGATCTGTAAATAACATACCTTAGAACACATCACCAAAAGACTTCATCCTCCCTTGAAATTCAGCCTTCTTTACTTCCAATTTCCTCAGAAATTCGACTTATATCTCCTTGTTCATTAATAAACTTGTGTGTGTTTAAAAATCAATGTATAATGAGATGTATTTATACCCTTTATGTCACTTCCTTTTAACATTAGGGCCGACATGTATTTTTTGCTTCAATTCACATTGTCATCTTCAAAAATTCATTTATCCTCAATCGTGAGGATCCACACGACGTGCCACATACCACCGGAAGTGGAATGACTTATATTATCCATCCATGGGTGTTGTATGTTCATGTGTAATTTCCTTCATGTCTATCTACTTCGATCAACTATGGGGTCCAAAATACAATGGCTAGGGTTGACATCAATGACTACAACCAATAACTAGGGTTGACATCAATGACAACAACCGATCTTCCAACACCTTGTCTAAGGAGGTAGGGCCCCTTCCTTAGCTCAATATTGTTTGTATATTCTATATTTTATAGAAGTAGTTGTATCATATTTTATACATTTCTTTTATTTATAGTAATTACTCTATTAACACTTTGTTGTAACTCTGGTATTTCCCCATTGCTGCAACTCTTGTTTTCGCCACTCCATGTTGACATTGCAGAACCATGTTTTCTCACTAATGAATGTGTAGTTGTAGTATCTCTTATATATTTTATTTCCAACAATTTTTTTGTTCAATATTTTGTTGTAACTCTAATATTTCTAGAAGCCCCTAGAAGAAGTGTACTAGTCAAATTGATGGTAACTAGGAGTTAATCATGGGTAAAGTTGTTTCATTAATAAAATAATTAAATTTGTGAGTTTGTTAATTATGGTAAAGTGGTTGCAAAGAGAAAATTATTTAAATAATAAAGTGGTTGCAACAAGAGGTGGTGAGTTTACTATTTATGGATAAGTCAAAGTGGTTGCAAAAGAAATTAATTAAATAATAAAGTTAGTTGCAACTAAAAGTGGAGAACTTACTATTTGTGAGTAAAGTGGTTGTAAGTGGACAAGTGGTTAGAAGTGGGTTATCCCTAAAAGAAGGAATTTGGGTAAAGTGAGTTAGAAGATAACCCCTTGAGGAAGCTACTTGGAGAGTATAAATAAGAGAGAAACGGTCTCCTATTAGCACCGATTTTTGGAATATAATTGAATATCCATTTTTGAAAGGTTATTTGAAAGGTATTATTGATAGATCAAATTTGTGGAAGAAAAATCGCAGCAACAGAATTGCGACAACAAAATCGCGGCAGAAAAATCGTGGCAGCAGAATCATAACAGTAGAACTACGGCAACAAAACCGCGGTAGAAAAATCACGGCAACAAAATTGTGGCAACAAAATCATAGCTACAGAAACAAATCTGTAATAGATCCACAGCTACAAGAAGAAAAAGGTATGGTTTTCATATGTGTAGTGTTGAATCTATGAATCTGGTAGAGGGTTTTCCTTGTAAATTTGTTGGATTCCCTCTTGGAAGTTTAGGGATTTCTATAGAATGGTTTTGGGGAAGATCTATTGAAGTATATTGTTGGTGCATGTCTGAGTCTTATTGGTATATCTTATCGTACATTTGAGAGGATTTTGTTAGAGGTCTTGATATATGATTGGTACACACTTGAGGCTACATAACAGTGAGGTTTTGGCACATGATTTGATGTGAGGGTTTATGGTATTTGGTTATGTATAGTGTGATGTATTTATAGAAAACGTTTGATGGTTATATTGGTATATGTCTTTGGTATATGATTGAAATACATGTTGGGACAGATAGTTGATGAGTGGTGCATATGTGAGGTGTATGGTATGGTGATGTTGGTACATCTTGATGAGTCATAGTTTGATCTATAGTTGATGTGTGATTGGTACATATTTGGTACATTGTTAGAGCCACTTGCTAGTATTATTGTTGGCACATGGTTTATGGATGATGTGGAATATATGACATGGTATACTTTAATAAACACATATTGATTGTGATACATCTTGTTGATGTTTGTAAGTAGTCTTGGTTGATGCACATCTTGGTGATATTGTGCATATGGTTGAGAGTTGTCTCTGTGATTGATATTGGTGAATATATATGATCAGTTGATGAGATTGATGAGACAGGTTGTGTTTTGCATAGTTGATGCACTTGTGTTGGTACAGATTGTTAGAATAGGTTGTTATGGGTTGTTGCAGGTTGATTGGTACAAGTTGTTACAGGTTGTTCGTATAGGTTGACTGTGACAGGTTGTCAGTGGCAGTGTTTGATTCAATGACAGGTTGTCTACATTTGGCATTTATATTTCAGGGCAGTTGGATGGGGAAAAGAAAGGGGGTTGTAGCCTCCTTTCGCTTGGTGTCGGAGAATCATGGAGTTGGATCTTCCTTCAGGTTGGAGCCTGAGAACTAGGTGGTTTTATCCACCTTCCATTTGTATCCGGAGAACATAGGGGGTTGTAGCCTCCTTCTGGTTGTAGCCATAGAATTGGGGAGTTGGAGCTTCCCTTCGTATGTAGCCTAAGAAACTAGGGGGTTGGGGCCTCCTTCCATTTGGAGGTGGAGAATTGGAAGTTCGTGCTTCCTTGAATGTAATTCTTAAGGACATATAAGAAACCCATTCTGTAGTTTTCTCCCACATTGGGTTTCCATGTAAAATATTGGTGTATTGTGCATTGTGTGGATGTGTCTATTATTGTTTTTTATTCACTGTTGGATGTTAATGTTATATGATGAAATAAAATATTAATGATGAACTGATGAACATTGTTGAATAAGTTAAAGGAATATACATTTTGGTTAAAAAGGATTAATAAGTGGTATAAATTGTTCATTACTAATTCACCCCCCCTCTCAATAATCCAACATTTACATCTTTCCTTGTGACATTAATTTAGAAGTACTACAACACATTGGAAATTAAAACATCATACTTTCATATGCGGTGCACAACAATTCGTAAATTCAATATGACCTCGGATTGATAACAAAATGTACAACTCTTATGTTGCTTACTAAATTAATTAGGAAGTAACTGAAAAGTTTGTCACTAATCATAATGGTTCTATAATTAGAGGGATTGTTTTTATCCCCAATTTTAAAAATAGGTACAATGAGGCTTTGAGTCCAAGGTTTTGGGAAACATTGTTGGATAGGTAAATTGAAGCTCTTATGTATGTGAGGGATGAGGATAGGTCCTCCAATTTTTAATATTTCAGCTTCGTAACCTTGAATGCCCTTAGTTTTTCCTTTTGAGAGCCACTTAACCCCAAACTTAATTTCTTCTATAGAAAACACTTCATCCTTTGTAGAACTGTTTGGAATGTTGTCCATGACATTAGGGGATTTATAAATATTTTTAAGGTAAAAATTCCAATCCTTCAAGCAAATCCTATTATTTTCTTTATTTTTACGAGTTAGAATTTGCCTCTAGAATTTATTAGGATCTATCTTAAATAAGTGAAAAAAAATCTCTTTCTTTCTATTTATATAGCCTTTTTTTCCCTTTTAATTAAGGTTTTGTATCTATTTATCTTATCATAATTTAAGGATGCATTGGAAGCATGCCTATTGTATTTTCTAGCAATTCTACTTTCATTATCGTACCAAGGGTTAGTTTTACCATTTTTCTTTTTACATAGAACCTCAATAGAGAATTTGTTAATGGAAGTAGAGAGGATTTTTGTAAAGTTTTGATAGTAAACTTCAATATTGTTCTGATATGCTAAGAGATTTAAAGCATTACTTAATTCATTTAAGAAGTTATTGAATTTTTGTATGTCAAAAAGGAAGTTCCTTTGGTTATCAGAGTTCTCTTCAATGGAGCTTTTGTGCATGGAAACGTTTAGAGTTAGGGTTAAAGGTCTATGATTAGAGTCAGATTCATGATCATCTAAAAGATAAAAGTTTACTATTTGGTTGTATATGGGGATATCTGATATTACATAATCAATGACACTACTACCCAGCCCATGGATACAAGTCATCCTATTAGATTTGGGCCACTTCCTTATACCATTGAAAAATTTTAAATCTTGAGAACTACAGAGATTGATTAGCTCGGTACCAAACAAATTCTCGATTAGGTCTTCAAAGTTTCTTTTGTATATATTAGATAAAACAAATTCCTCATATAGCCATAGAGGATTAGGGTTAGAATCATTACTTAAAATAATATTATGATCAGTTGTAGTTCTAGCATTAAAGTTTCCTAACATGTGGATACTACCTTCATTTTTCATATTGTAGATATCTTGCTCTAATATTTTGTAGGGACAACTCTTATCTAAATTGGTTTTTGTATAAAAAGTAGAGTTAATAGGTGTGAAATAACATATTTCTATATAAATATTCTTAGCGTTAATATTTTATATCTCCATTCATATGTATTGATTGAGAGGATCTTTCGTATGAAGTCGAATCTGAGGAGAGATGTTTTTTTTATGTAACAAGCTATGCCTCCAACCCATCCACGTGAGGAATTTTTGTTCAATGTTGACCACAAAACAAATCCTTCTATATTAAATACCTTAGATTATTCATGCTCCCAAGTTGCAACCAAGAAAATAATATCAATGTCACTTGAGATCCAACTTAGTATAGGCCCTTTACTCCATGGAAAACCACAACAGTTCCAAGAGAGGATCTGAAGTGTCCCAAATTGATATTTATTGTTATCTTTTTGGTCTCTATCCATAATAATAGCCTTTCGATTCCTAATGATTTCCCATTTTGATGCAAGAGCATCAAGTGGAAATCTTGATTTTGATCCTAGGAGGGTCAAACTATTTACTAAATGGGGTTGGTTCCCTTAATTTTCATTTTAATTGTAATAATTAGTTCTAGGAGCCTCTAGAAGGCATCTAGATCTAACTTGGTTGTGATAGGTGTGATTTTGTTCCTAATTCTTAGAACAAATTGAGTGATTTTGTGGATTTGTTGTAATAATTTGGGATTATCCAGTTAGAGCTACCCAAGGATACTAAATCCTATATAAATGTAATATGTAAGTGTAGCATAGGTTAGAGAGAGGTTGGATAATGAGAGGTTTTATGTGTATTGAAGATTCTAAGATAATTTACATTCTCAGGCTCGGGTTCTCAAGTAATAAAATATATGGTTTGAGTTCTATTGATGATTTTAGTGTATGTTGTGAGATCTCTCAATAAATCTTGTAAATGAATGTAATTATCCCTCTCTCACCATGAAAAAATACCTAGTCAGATGGATCTTTAATCTGCAAGCAGGATTATAATGAAATTTCGTATGTTACAGTATTTTAAGTCTCGATCGTCAAATATGGAGTGGAAGCATTGGAATCGTTGGATCTTACTCTATATGAGGGTAGTAAAAGATCGAAATTAATCATCGGTCAGTGATAATATTCACATCAATGATCCTCATTCTTTGTTGATTGAGTGGGGAGATCAAGTTTACATCGTCGAATCGTGACTAGAGAGGAGGATCTACAGTGTGGAAACCTTTTCGTGTTTGGAGTTTCAAGAGCATTAATTGTAACGCCAATTGTGAATTAATCTGGAGCATTAACTTATTGTGCCAAATGTCACCATATGACCATTTTACATTTATTTGAGCGAATTGTGGAAACACTTTTAGAAATTGCGAAGAGACTATCCCTTGGTCACCGAATTCTAGGGTGTGTGTTTAAAATATTAGTGCTAAAGGACAATTGAACACCCTTTTCAGTATGCCTGCGATTTGGATTTTTGGTCATATATTAAAAGGGATAATCCATCGGGGTATTAAACATATTGAAACCTCCACTCCATTTACAACTATACCATGGTTCTATCCCTTGATCCTGTTGAAGAATTGAGGAGAGCGCCAACACCAAAATTAAGCCCGAGATTTCTTAGAAATACTCTAATCTTGTAGAGAATGAGAAAAAGGTGATAATCCCATACATAATTTCCTTGTGAAGTTGAGTCTAACTATGATCCCTTGGCACTTATAATAGAAGAAGGATCAAGGAGACATTGAAATTGGACATTGATCCAACTAGGCTATCAGGTGGTATCAGAGCCTCTTGAGTATTGTCTTCAGTAGCCATGCCTCCCAGGAGAAGAGGTACGCCATCAAATGTTGTTGTTACAGAGTTGTAGAATGAACTAAGGAGAGTTCAGGCTAGGATGGAATCCATGGAAGTAGCTCAAAGGAGATAAAATGACATAGGAGATGTCAGTGAGGCTGAAGACACAAGCTCAGTGAAGGAGGAGAAGCCCCAGGAGGTGAAACAACTGAGGATAAGTTGTTAAGGCTGGTTACAAAGGTAGGAGCCAGACCTAAAATGGAGGTTCCAATGTATGAGGGGAACTTAAATGTTGAGGAATTTCTTGATTGGATCAATGCAATGGAAAATTATTTTGATTATGAAGACATAGATGAAGAGAAGAAAGTCAAGCACATTGTAACTAGGTTGAAAGGACATGCAACCTTATGGTGAGATGAGTTACAGGCTGACAGAAGAAGGAAAGGAAAAGACAAGATTAAGAGTTGGGATAGAATGGTAGCCAAGTTTAAGGCCATATTCATGCCAAAGGAATATCAACTGAATCTATTCAGGAAATTACAAAATTTGAGACAAAAAGGTATGTCAGTGAAGGAGTATACTGAAGAATTCTACAGACCTAACATCAGAGAAGGTCATGTAGAAGATGATGCTGAGAAAGTTTCCAGGTATATCAATGGAATAAGGTATGAAGTCCAGGATGAAATCAGTCTACTCACTTTGAGGACTATGGAAGATGCTTATCCAGTAGCCCTGAAAGCAAAAGAGAAATTAGCCAGGAAATAGAGTCAAAGAACCAAAGGAAGAAGTCCATCCAGAGGAAAAGGATCATCCAGAGGGATATTTCAGAATACGAAGGAAAAAGTAGGCAGCTCTAGTATTCAATCACCAAGAGAAAGAGAGTCCAGGGGAAGGAGAATATTCTCAAGAGGCAAAGGAAAAGTTAGATAAATTCAGTGTTATACCTATGGAAAGATAAGGCATATGTCTTGGTATTGTCCTGAAAAGAAATCATAAAACACTAGAGGAGCTCACATTGAAAAAGCTCAAGAAAATACAACAGAAATAATAATGAAAGAGGAGACTCTTGAGATTGGAGAAGCACTCATGTTGAAGAGGTTTTTAATTAAAGCATAGAAAGAAATCCATGAACTAGCACAGAGGAAGAACTTGTTCAGAACCACATGAAAATCAAGAGAAAAGGTATGCAAATTGGTCATTGATAGCGGCAGTACAGATAATTTGGATTCTACAAAAATGGTGGAGAAATTAGGACTACAAAAAGTTGCACATCCTACTCCATATAAGGTGTCTTCATTGAAGAAAGGACATCAAATTCTGGTAAGTGAACAATGCAAAGTAGAAATTCAAATTGGTAGTTATAAGGATGAAATTTTGTGTGATGTTATGCCAATGGATGTTTTTCATATTTTGTTGGGGAGACCATGGAAATATGATAGGAAATAAATGCATGATGGAAGAAATAATACACATTCCCTTGAGGAGAATGGGCACAAAAATGTGTTGTTTCCACTGAAAGATGAAGGAACTAAGGAGGAAGCTGGTCCAAGTGTAATACTCATGAGTGGGAAGGAACTTTTGTAGGAGGTCAAGAAGGAAGAAGAAATATAGTTTGTTGTTGTTGGTAAGCTGAGAGTAATTCTCATTAGCACCACTATAAATGATTTACATGTTGAAGTTCAGGCATTGTTAGATGAATTTGTTGATATAGTAGTTGATGAATTGCCTGACACTTTGCCTCCTATTAGAAGCATTAGCCATCATATTGATCTAATTCCAGGAGCTAGTTTTCCAAACAAAGATACATATAGGTTAACACCAAGAGAAAATGAAGAAATCATAAAGCAAATCCAGAAGTTGTTGGACAAAGTTTTGTTCAGAGAGAGTCTATATCCTTGTGCAATACCTACTGTGTTAAGTCCAAAGAAGGATGGTGGTTGTAAGATGTGTACAAGCCCTGGAGAAATCAACGAAATAACAATTAGGTATAGATTTCCGTTTCCTATAATGGATGATTTAATGGATTGTTTAAGTGGAGAAAATTATTTTTCTAAGATAGACTTGAAGAGTGGTTATCATTAGATAAGCATGAGAGAAGGAGATGAGTGGAACACATCATTCAAGACCAATGAGGGATTGTATGAATGGCTTGTCATGCCTTTTGTCTTGACAAATCCTCTAGCACATTCATGTGATTAATGAATGAGGTGCTTAAGGATTTCATTGGTAAGTTTGTGATTGTTTATTTAGATGAAATCCTTGTTTATAGCAGAACTAAAGAGGAGACTTTGATATGTTTGAAGTTGGTGTTGAAGAGGCTGCAACAGCTAAAGATTTTAATAAATCTAAAGAAGTGTCCCTTCATGAAGACAGAACTGGTTTACTTGGGATTTTTTATTTATCAAGAGGGATTGAAGATGGATCCATAGAAGGTAAGGGATATAAAATAATGGACTTCTCCTAAGTTTGTTGAGGTAAGAATCCTTCATGGATTGGCAAGCTTTTACAGAATATTTATCAGAAATTTCAATAGTATTTTTGCTCCTATAGTTGATCCGGATTTTATGAGAAAAACGAAATGAATACAGATTATTAAAAGATGCTTAACACAAAATAACAAAGATACAATAAAACTGGATTTCTATTCAATAAAGAAATAAGATGAAACTATAAAATGCAGCGGAAAACAAGCTTGTTGGAATGGTGGCGGCTTATCTCTGAGAAGAGATGTGACGGTTGCGCTCATTCACAAGAAGATCATTACAATGAGGCTCTAAAGGCCTTTTTACAATAAACAGGAATGTCAAAAACCATAGACATGTGGGCCCCATTTGGGTAAGTTAGTACATCAACTTCCCGGGGTCGTAACTTTTGCATATGATCTTTGTTTTAGGTGCACGATAGCCCATTGGAAAGGTCTAAACGAGAAGAAAAAATTTCAACTGGCCCAGGTTATGGCCTTCAATAGTCATCTGGGCCCTAAATCCCCAAAAAACGTCGTTTAGGGCCTCAAAATGGCCCTGGAAGTTTGGAACCCGAAAAACTGTCAAAAAACTACAAAGGTGGAAAACTATTTTTCGAGCCAGTGGAATAGGTGGGTGGACACTGATATCCACATGGAAAAATACTCCCTCCTTAGGAAGAAATGGTCTCCATTGTGTTGACATCCCCCATCATATGAGGAAATTTCTGTTGAATTTGGCCCCAGGTGAGTCACTTGCCTTGGTGCAGGAGTTGCCCTGCTTTGATGACTCGATAAAGTTGGATCCTTTGTTGTCGAGTACCCTTGATTTGTGTGTCCATAATATCATCATTGGATTCTTGTTGCATGCAATCAGGGTTGAGCTATGTTGGTGTCTACTGCTCTGCTATCTCTGAGGTGTCCAATAATGGTGGGAAATATGGTCGAAGGAGGGCCACGTTGAAGACTGGATGCAGACCAAGGAAGGGGAGAATGTTGAGCTCAAAAGCATTGTCACCCATAGCCTTGGTGATGGTGTGCATCCCATAACAGATTGGGCGAAGCTTTCAATGGGGCCCTGTAAGGTGTTCTTTATGAAAATGAAACCAAACTTTGTATCCCACCTGAAACTTATGTGGCACCCGATGTTGATCATAGCGTTGTTTGTATTTGTTATTAGACTTTTGTAGAATATCCTGAACCTATTGGTCGATGTGTTGGATCTGCTCAATGAACTGGGTGTATTTGTCATCTTCTGGTGGAGTAGGGGACAATTTGACTGAGGTTGTCACCAGGGGTAGTGCAACATCCATGGGGCCCAATGGTTGGAATCCCAACCCCACTTGAAAGTGGTTGTGTCCAGTTGAGATATGCAGGGCTCGGTTGAAGCTATGATGGACATAGGGAATACTCTCATCTCATGTGTGGGGGTGTTTTGAATTGTACATGCATAGGATATGTACGACCATCTGATTGACAACCTCAATTTGGCCATCTATTTGGGGGTGGAAGGCAATGGATTTGGTGAGCTTGGTATCCAGTAATGACTAGAGGCTCGACCAGAATGAGCTAAGGAACCGACTGTCATGGTCTGAGATAATGTTTTGTGGGATCCCAAAATGTACCCATACTCATTCAAAGAAGATCTTGGCAGTGGCTTCTGATGTGATGTTCTTCTTTCAAGCAGCTAGAATCACCATCTTGGAAAATCAATCAAAAACCACAAAAACACAGTCATTTCCTTCTTGGTGGATGGGAGGCCCGACATGTAGTCCATTAAGATGGATTCCCATAGCTTGTTAAGAGTAGGAAAAGGGGTGTATAGGCCCTATTTCTTAGAGGTCGGTTTGGAAATAGCACAGTCGGTGCAGGACCTAATATACTTGCCGACATCCTATCGAATTTTCAGCTAGTAGAAATGTTTCTGCAGCACTGCCACTATCTTTTCAATGCCAAAGTGTCATGCCACCCGACTGTAGTGAGCTTCCCAAATCATCTTCGCGTGCTCTCTTGATGGAATGCAGAGATGGCCCAGACAGCACAACAGCTCGTCCCAAAGATGGAAATTAGCAACCACTGAGTTGGCACCCAACATTTAGTAGGTGGTGGAGAAGTCAGGGTCTGTCTCGTAGAGGTGGGGCCATCTAGAGGTCTCGTGACCACAAGAGTCTAGTAGTGTGGTGAGTGTCTCCATTGAAGGTCAGCTGAGGCAGTCAGCAACTCAGTTGGTACTTCCTGTTTTATACTAGATGTTGAGGTGGAACTGTTGTAAGTATGTTGACCACTTCTCATCGCGGTCATTCTGCAATTTTCCTTGGGTCTACATGAACTGTAGTGGCTTGTGATCAGTGTGGATGATTGTCTCATTCCCAAGAATGTAATGTCTTCACTGGAGGCAGGCTTGCACAATGTAGTACATTTCTTTTTCGTAAGTAGGTTACTTATGGAAAACATCTGATAGTGTGTCACTATGATATGCCACGGGGTGGTCGTGTTGAGTGAGAACAGTGCCCACAGCATAGTCTCAAGCATATGTCTCAATCTCAAAGGGATGTTGCAGGTCCGGTAATGAAAATAACGGAGATGAGAACAAACACTTCTTTAAGTCATCGAAGGCTTGTTGTTGGGACAGGCCCCACACAAATGTTTTCTTACCTCCACCCTTGGTTACTTGGCTATAGGCCCATGCGATATGAGAGAATCCCAGCACAAACATGCGATAGAAATTGGCGAGGCCCAAGAATCTCTGAAGTTCAGTGAGTGTGGTTGGGGCTGCCTGGTCACGGATGACCTGGATCTTGGTTGGATCCACATGCACACCATGTTGATCGATGATGTATTCTAAGTAATGGACCTTGTCCATGACGAAGGAGAATTTTTCCAAGTTTGCATATAGTTTGTGCTGCCATAGGGTGTGTAGAACCTGTTGAATATGCTACAAGTGCTCCTCCCAAGTCTTGTTGTAGATGAGGATGTCATCCAGATACACTGCTACAAACGTGTTGGTGAAAGGTCGTAGGATATCGTCCATCATCCTCATAAAAGTTGTCGGATCATTTGTCAAACCAAAGGGCATGACCAGCCATTCAAAAAAACCTTATTTTGACTTGAAGGCAGTCTTCCATACATCTGTTTGTTCTATTGGGACCTGGTGGTATACAAACTTCAGATCAATATTACTTAAGTATTTGGCCCCCGTGAGGTGATCAAGGAGGTCGTTGATTTAGGGAATCAGATACTAGTTCTGGATTGTGATTTTATTCATGGCTTGGTAATCAATGAAGAGCCTCCAGGTCCCGTCTTTCTTCAGCACCAACATTATTGGGCTCCCACAAGGAGATGAGATGGGAAATATGTGCCCCTTGTGGAGAATTTCTTAGATCTGCCTCTTGATCTCCTCGTTTTCTAACAGAGAGCGACGGTAGACTGGCCAATTGGGTAGCAATGTGCCTGGGGTCAGATTGATGGGATTCTTGACCTGGTAGTGCATAGGTACCCCAGTAGGAGAGGAGAAGATATATGAGTATTCTTCCACAACCTTATCCACTTTCTTCTATTATGTGGAGAGATCGGTGGTGGAGGCCCTAGATGTGGCTGTGATCTTTCGCTCACTCTGAGAGTGGATCACGAAGAAGACAAATTTATCAGTCTGATAGATGACCTTCATGCATTTCTTGGCAGAGATCAAGGAAATATCACTAGAAGGGAATACCTCAGGTATCTTGTACAATTTCTTATTCAAATTAATAATAACACTACGAGGCCTAAACTCATATACAGCATGACGTTTCCATAAATAACATTGGCCCAAAATAACATTACAAACTTTGAGAGGAGAAACATCACACAATACCACATCTTTGAAGGGCTTGATGTCGTACGACAGTCGGCACGGTTGGCTGACGCGGAGATCGCTTCCTTGGCGGAGCCATTCAATGGTGTAGGGTTGTGGGTGTGGTGTTGTCAGCAAGGCCATCCACTTGATGACCTCTACTAAGATGAGGTTCTTCTAGCTACCGCTATCAATGATGAAGTGTAGTGGGGTTCCTTTTACCCACATATGTGAATGGAAGAGGCGTTCTCCTTCTTCTGGCTCATCTGGTTCACCAGGATGGATCTTTGTGGTAGAAACGTTTGCACTAGGTTCCACGTCAATGATCCATATTCCCCTTTTTGGTTTTGACTCAGATTCAAGACCTGCATCTGATTTAGAGGCTTTCACTTCAGCGACTAGAGACTTCTTTGAGCGGCAGTCAGCAGTGTTATGCCAAGGGCTCTTATGGAAATCGCACCACTTCTTGATATCTTTCTTTTTCTTTCTGGTATCATTCTTTGCTTGTGGCTTGGACTGCTTTTCCAAATACTCTCCAAATTTTCTATGTCCTTTGTTCTATGGGTTGGGGCCGCCCTTTCCTTGCTTTTTCTCTGAGGTCCGCGTCTTGTTTTTGAGCTTCTGCTCGATTTTGACGGCATATCGGTAGGTCGCGCCCAAGGATGAGATTTCCATAAATTCCATTTCGGTCTATATGTATTTATGCAGAGCACTGCAATACTTGAGCACCAGATGTCACTCTGAATATTTGATACCCATCTTGGTGTGCAAGGTATGGAAGATATGTGTGAACTATGGCACTGCTTGGTCTCTTTCTTGCCACAACGTGGTCCATTTGGTATACAAGTCGTCATAACTTTCGATAGGGTAGTATTGTTCCTTAATATCATCCCTGAAGGATTCCCAGGTGGTTGTGACTATCAATAATGAGGGTTCCTCTGTTTCCTTTTGCTCATAGAAAGTTTCCCACCAAACTTTGACATGGGGAATGGCTTTGAGGAGTGCAAAAGTAATCTTTTCTCTATTCGAAAAGTTATGGACAGAAAAGTACCCTTCTAGTATATTCAACCACTTGTCTATAGCGTTTTCATCTATCTAACCTTCAAATATAGGAATATTGAAGTTGATTTGTACATTGAAGGGGGCGGCGCCTCCGCTTGAGGAAGATGCGTCGCCTTTTGGTATTTGCCGAAGGATTTGCGCGAAACTATCAATCATCTCATTCCTCTGTTGCATGAGGGCTTCCTCAAGCAACATTATGAAAGGATCTCCTGCCCCATCATATTTCTTTTCTCCTGCCATGAGAGGTCGCTTGGGCATGTGATATCTTTTGTCCTCAAGAGATACAAGCTCGAGACCCAATTCTTTGTACCCTGATCTCATTGGGGACATGCATTAAGACGACAAGGAGCAGACCGCTCTTATACCACTGATCCGTATTTTATGAGTATAAAGAAATGAATACAGATTATTAAAATATGCTTAACACAAAATAGCAGAGATATAGTAAAACTGGTTTTCTATTCAATAAGGAAATAATCTGAAACTATAAAATGCAGCGGAAAACAAGCTTGTTGGAATGGTGGTGGCTTATCTCTGAGAAGAGGTGTGACAGATGCACTCATTTGCAAGAAGATCGTTACAATGAGGCTCTTAAGGCCTTTTACAATAAACAGGAATGTCAAAAACCCTAGACATCCAAAAACCTAACCCTAGGAGATGAAGCACCAAAAGTCATGTAGGCCCCGTTTGGGTAAGTTAGTACATCAACTTCCCGGGGTCGTAACTTTTTCATACGATCTTCGTTTTAGGTGAATAATAGCCCATTGGAAAGGTCTAACCGAGAAGAAAAATTTTCAAGTGGCCCAGGTTAGTGTTCACAATAGTCACTTGGGCCCAAAATCCCCAAAACACGTCGTTTAGGCCCCCAAAACAGCCCCGGAAGTTTGGAACCCGAAAAAACTGTCGAAAAACTGCCAAGATGGAAAACTATTTTTTGAGTCAGTGGAATAGGTGGGTGGCCACTAATATCCACCTGGATCAATAGTGGATACTATAAGGAAGGAACATAAATATTTTAATTGGACAAGAGAAGCTAAAAAGGGATTCAAATTGTTAAAGGGGAAGATTACGAAGCAACCAGTTTTAATTTTACCAAATTTTCAAAAGCCATTTCAAGTCAGATGTGATGCAAGTGGGGTAGTAATTGGTGTTGTCCTGAGTCAAGAAGATAAAAAAAATTCGTATTTTAGTGAGAAGTTTAATGATGCCAAGAATAAATATGCAACTTATGAAAAAGAATTTTATGCAGTGATACAGGCCCTAAAGAAGTGGAGGCATTACCTTATGCGTAGAGAATTCATCTTATATTTTGATAACCATGATTTGCAATTTATAACCAAGCAGGAGAAATTAAATAAAAAAACGTGCCAAATGGGTAGAATTCATGCAAAATTTTACTTTTGTTATTAAGCATACTAGTTGAAATGCTAACAAGGTTGAAAATGCTTTGAGAAGGAGATGTTTAATTTTGTAGGAATTTCAAGTATGTTGGGATTTGAGCATCTCAAAGAGATGTACAGAGAAGATCCAGAATTTAAAGCAGCCTATGAAGCATGTAAAAATCCAGTGATGGGAGATAGGAGTCCTTGGATGGAGTACAGGATACAGGAAGGATTGTTGTTCAAAGGCAGTCAACTGTGCATTCCAAAATGTTAAATGAGGGACAACCTACTAAAAGAAAAGCTTAGTGGAGGATTAGTTGGTCATTTTGTCCATGACAAGACTTTTTCCCAATTAAATTCTTCTTATTGTTGGCTAGGTATTAGTTCTAATGTGAATATATTTGTTGACAAATGTAGAATTTTCCAGTATGACAAAGGGAAGCAGCATAATTTAGGTTTGTATCAACCATTGCCTATATTAGATAGGCCATGGGATTCCATAAGCATGGATTTTGTTTTAGGTTTTCTTAGAACACAGAGAGGAAACGATTCAATATTTTTAGTTGTTGATACATTTTCAAATATGGAACACTTTATGTCTTGTTATAAAACTAGTGATGCAACACACATAGCAAACTTGTCCTTTAAGGAGATTGTGGGATTGCATGGATTTCCCAGGAGTATAGTTTCAGATAAAGACACTAAATTTGATGGAAATTTCTGGAGAATATTGTGGAAAATTCTTGGAACAAACTTATTATTTAGTTCATCCCATCACCCTCAAACTGATGGGCAGACTGAAGTAGTAAATAGAATTTTGGGTAACTTGTTGAGGAGTTTAGTTAATGAACATAAGAGTTAGTGGGATCAAGTTTTACCACAAGTTGAATTTTCTTATAATGACTCACCCAACATGAGTACAAGAAATATTCCATTCCAAATAGTATATGGAATGCATCCAAGGGTTGTTTCTGGACTCAGGAATTTGGGTAAAGTAGAACTAAGGAGTGAAAATGAAGAATATTTTGTTGCAGACATGCAGACGTTACATGAACAATTCAAGGAGCAACTACAAGACAATGGTTAGAGGTTTAAGAAGAGGGAAGATCGGAAAATAAGAGAGGTTAAATTTGAAGTTGGAGACCAAGTGTTGGAACATCTGAGAAAGGAGATATTTCCAATAGGAGAATATAACAAACTAAAGTTGAAGAAAATAGGACCCTGTAAGATCCTGAGGAAAATTTCAAGCAATGCTTATGAATTAGAGTTACCACCAAATATTGGAATATCTCCAATATTCAATGTTGTAGACCAATATCCTTACAAAGTATCTAAGGCAGAGGATGGGGATGGTAGTGAATATGTTCAGTGGATGAAGTAGCTACCCACAACCAAGAAGTTGCATATGGAAAGAATTCTTGATCAGAAGATTGCTAAGAAGACTAGGAGGAAGGAATACTATGAGTACTTGGTCAAATGGAAAGAAATTCCTGTGGAATATGCAACTTGGATGAGTGTTGAAAATATCCAGAAGCATGGAAAAAGGCTTGAAGACCTCATTGAAAGGAGTCCATGAAAATTTGTGTTCCACAGGAGTCTAATGCAGGAGCATCAAGTGGAATTCTTGATTCTGAGCCTAGGAGGGTCAAACTATTTACTAAAGGGGGTTTGATCCCTTAATTTTTATTTTAATTGTAATAATTAGTTTGAGGAGCCTCTAGAAGGCATATAGATCTAACTATGTTGTGATAGATGTGATGTTGTTCCTAATTCTTAGAACATATTGAGTGATTTTGGGGATTTGTTGTAATAATTCAAGATTAGCCAGTTAGAGCTATTTGAGGATACTAAATTCTATATAAATGTAATATGTAAGTGTAGAAAATATTAGAGATAGGTTGGAGAATGAGAGGTTTGATGTGAATTGAAGATTCTGAGATAATTTACATTCTCAGGCTCGGGTTCTCAAGCAATAAAATATATGGTTTGAATTATATTGATGCCTTTAGTGTATGTTGCAATATCTCTCAATAAATATTGTAAATGAATGTAATTATCCTTTTATCAAAATGAAAAAACACCTAGTCAATTAGATATTTAATCTGCAAGCAGGATTAAAGTGAAATTTCATATTTTGTAGGAGTTTAAATCTCAATCGTCGGATCTGGAGTGGAAGCATTGGAATTGTTGGATCTTGCTCTACAATGAAATTAATCATCGATTGTTGATCATATTCATATCAAAAATCCTCATTCTTCGTTGATTGAGTGGGGAGATCGAGTTTACATCGTTGGATCATGACTGGAGAGGAGGATCTATGGTGGGGAAACTTTTCACGTTTTGGAGTTGCAAAAGAAATAATTGTAAAGCCAATTGCGAATTAATCTGGAGCATTGATTTATCATGTCAAGTGTCACCATATAATCCTTTCGCATTTCTTTGAGAACATTGTGGAAACACTTTTCGCAATTGTGAAGAGACTAGCCCTTGGTCATTGAATTCTAGGGTGTGTGTTTAAAAGATTGGCGCTAAAGGCCAATTGAACACCCTTTTAGGTAATCCTGTGATTTGGCCTATTGGTCATATATTAAAAGGGATAATCCCTCGAGGAATTAAACCTATTTAAACCTCCATGCCTTTTCAAACTAGACCAAGGTTCTATCCCTTGATCCTATTGAAGAATTGAGGAGAGTGCCAAGACCAAAATTAAGCCCGAGAGTTCTTAGAGATACTCTAATCCTGTAGAGAATGAGAAAACGTTGATAATCCCATAAAGAATTTCATTGTGAAGTTGAGTCTGACTGTGATCCCTTGGAACCTCTAACAGAAGAAGGGTCAAGGAGACATTGGAATTGGACATTGATCCAACCAGGCTATGGCATTTCCCTTCCTTCCTAGCTTCTTTCACCTTTTGAACTTCCTTCCTTAATTCAACTTGGTTCTATGGAATGAGGTCTTCATTGATAAATATTCTTATCCCTTTTAATCTTGGATTTTTTCTAAGTATGTCATATTTATGGTCATTAGAGATTTCCTTAAACCGGATCAACCTATCTTTATTTTCAATTATTTTTCCCAACCTTTTTTATTCTATGAGGCAAGTTGTCTCAATTTATGATTTATTTTTTAGTTCTTCCTTGACTATTGTGAGGGTGTCCTCATCTTTCTTCTCTTTTACACTGAAAATTATGAGGTTCAAGGCTCTTTTGTTACATTCATGGTCTAATTCTATGAGCTTGTTCATTTATTCTTTGATGGGTCTGATATCCAACTTAGGTTCCAAACGATTTATAACCAAATTGCTAATTATCTTTTCTTCTAGATTTGTAATCTTGTCCCTAATATTACGATTTTCTTCAACATCTACCTCTTGGGTTCATTGTTTCTTTTCTTGGATTTGTTATTCTATTTCTTATAATCTAGCCTACATTTTCTGCAGCTCACTCTCCAACCCTAAAATTCTATTTTTTGTCTTTGTCTCAATCTTGTCTTCAAAGAATTTAAATTTATTATCAAGCATTGTTTCCAACTCTATTTTATGTTTGTCTTATCTCTCTTCTCTATATTTTTTATAAGGATTCTATATATTCATACAAAATATCTAGGATTACTTTCTTAGGTCTCCCCTTGAAATTTTTTGATATATAAAGTGAATTATTTATTTCTTCATATTTATTTCTTCCTTATTTTGCGATTTTGTGATGTTACCATTTTATTTATATATTTATTGTTTAATTATAATATATAAACAATAAAAATTAAATACAATTATAATATTTAAAAATGTTTTATGATTATAAATATATTTCCTTTCTTTTCTTTGTATATTTAATTTATAATCCTAAATCCATCAAAATCAAAGCAAATTTCATTAAAACGTTATTAGAATCTCTCTCTTCAAAATTCATCACCTTACTCCATCTTGATTTATCAAACTTTAATAAAAAATAAAAAATAAAAAATAAATTAATTTACTTAAAAAATTTATTTATAAAAAAAAATAACATGTATTATTTATATATTTATTAATAATGTATACGCAATATTTTTTAGGTATTTATGTAATCACATGGCTCGAGGTGCGTACTCCTCTTAATCGTGGGCCTCATCCCCCCCCCTCTTGTCCCCTTCTCATTTCCCATTCTTCGTTCCCTCCTCGATGGCGGAGTTNAATGTTAAACAAATGAAGGATGGAAATGCTCCAGAGGGTTTTATTTCATATAGGAAGTCTGTGGACATGCACAGGACTGGTAACACCCTTCATTTAGACTCTCTTTTTTCTGGTCATCCCTCTCCTGTGAAGCTCAAGGAAAACAATGTTGGTAGTCTGTGAGGCAAAGAAAGGAAAAAGGTTGTAGAATTTGGTCTCCAAGGCCAAGAGAATAGGAACAAATCTCTTCTGAGGGAAAACCTTTCTAACTGCATTCGCAAAAAAGAGGGTCCTGCGAAAATGGTGGTAGGCGAGGATATTGCGATAGAGGAAATCACTTGCTTGGAGGGTAAACTATTGGTCAGAATATTTAATGAGAAATCACCTGGATTCTTAGCTCTCCAATCTTGGATTCACTAGGAATAGACTCCTCTATTGGGATACCTACCTGAAATACATATCTTGACAAGGGGTTGGGCTTATTTTATGTTGAAAGATGAAAAATATTGCACGGTACTTATCCAAAATAGCTAGTATTGGGGCCTATCAAGTTTGTTTCTAAAACCCTAGTTGGTGGATTTTGATCCATCAAGAGAGTTGGTTTCAGTATTGAAAGTCTGGGCAATCTTTCCAGGACTGCCCCTAGCTTTTTGGACAAGGGAGGCTTTGGAGACTATCGGAAATAAACTAGGTAATTTTGTGGGTCTCGAGCCCAATTGGGCGAAAAAACATGATGGACGTTGGGCATGGATACAGATAGAAGTAAATGCATAGGAAGGCCTAGTTAGGAGCCTTGACATTGTTTATGGGGATGTCACTTGGCATCAGAAAGTGGACTATTGGAAAATACCTTTTCGGTGCCTTGGCTGCCATGAAATTGGTCACCTAAAGTCCAGATGCCTGAAGCCAGTGCCCTGGGAACAACCTCCTCAAAAAATATGGAGAAGGAATTCCATTGTGGGTCGGGATTAGACAGTGCAAAATCTTTCATTTGACAGGAAACACGAAGGAGTAGAGTTGTAACTTGGCTCAGCAAAATCTTCAAGCTTATCCATGGGAAACCTTATCCATGGGAAACCAAGGCCCTTAGAGTGCAGAATCCCTTGCATCCCCCCCCCC
>SNQJ01S0041237.1:48506-63959 GCA_010110895.2 Picea sitchensis | reverse complement strand
ATGACATTGCCATCATCTGGTCACCATGCCAGGGCAGTGACCTTTGGTTGCATGGCCAAGGGAAAGGGGGTCTCATCACGAGCCAGCCTTATCATTTCTGCAAAAATACTAGCGGGTAACACTATCAGCTCTGGTCACCACGCCAAGGCAGTGTCCTCTGGTCAGACCTTGAAGTAAAAAGAAATAAAAGTAATAAATAAAAATAAAGGCAATAAAGGGGCTTGGAAAAAGTGCATCCATGACAGGTACATCTCGCTTCCTACAAAGGCACCCACGGACAACACCTGCCCCTGGTCTTACTATGATTGGACATCCCCAGACCATATCACTTCATAAACATGGCTTGAATGATCCTTCATGGGAACTTTCATTTTCTTGTGGATATTAGCCCAATAGGTTGTTCTGCTCATTTCTTCAACTTTGTATAGTAGATATGTGTAATGTCTTTGAGCTCTTAGAGGATTTGTTAGGGGTTTTATGCATGTGTTTGATAAATTTAATGATGAAATATGATTGAGATTGCTATGATCCTGAGGACTGATGAGCCCATGGAGGGCGTATTTTTTGATGTGCAGGACCATACCCGACGGACAGGTACCAGTGGACCGGTACACATGGGGATATGATTAGCTCGGACCTCCATGGGGCTGAAGAGCCCATCAGATGGTTGTTGAGATGGCAGAGACAGGACAGCGTTGTGATGAGCCATTGCACGAGAAGGAAGAAGTACGTTCTACCCAGGACACTTTGGCAGATCCCGGCCTAGGGGGAATCACCCACTGCAGTTGGAGTGTGTTCCTTTGATGGACAGGACGTCACTTGAGAGAGCTAGGCATTGTCTGGAGCGTGTGGCAATGTGCTGAGGTCATTTGGCACGTGTGGTAGCTTGGAGGAGCCCTTGAAGGGCCAACGTTTGGTTTTCTGGATGTTGTGCTAGCCCAAAAAAGGGCCAACGTCTCCCTCAGATGGGCTTGACATCTACCTTTCAGCTCATATTATGACATTTTTTAGCATTTAGTGCAAAAACAGTGTAAATTTTAAAGGTCGGCCTTGTCGGCTGTTTTAATGACCTATTTTTGAAATTAAAGGTCATTTGGATGATATAAATAGAGGACGTTGCCTCTCATTTTAAAACAACACAACTCACTCTCTTGTGAGAGATACATTTTTGTCTTTTGTCTTGGTATTATTGCTCTTGGAAGTGAGGCGCAACTCTTGTGGAGGATTGTTCTTGGCGTGTTATGGTGTTTTCTCTCATTGGAAGGTTTACAACTAGGGTTTGATAAGCTCTCTTCATGATTTGTAAGTGTATTTCTCATGCAAAACTTCTTAATTGAATGGTTGTAGGTTAAATCCCTTGCATTTATTATTACATTGCTATTATATTGCTTAATCTTGAAACCCTAGGTAGCAAGCACACAAGTAGGTCCTTGCTATATGTCCCCATGAGTGAGAAAATAGTTTTAGCCATTGATTAAGGAGGATTTAGCCTAGCCATTGCTACACTAGTCATCCTTTTTTTGAGTTAGCTTTTGAACATAAATTGAAGAAAGAAGACGTCCTAGGTCTAGTTAATTCTACACCTAGGGTTTTGACTTTTAGGGTTTGAAGGGCCTTGCTCTTGCAACATTTTTCACCCTTAGATTTGTGTTTTAAAGCTAGCCGTTTTTGCCAAGGATATTTAAGGAAAGAGGGAGGAGCATGAGACCTTGCTTAAGAAACACCGAAATGAGCCTCCTCCCCTTAGGGTTTTGATTCTAGGGCCATGCCATTGCAGCACCATAGAACCTAACTCTCCAGTCCTTAGATTTTGATTCTCCCAAGATCTTGCCCTTGTTTCTGACTCCATAATACCCTAAGGCACTATTATATCTCTCCAACGTTGAGCTTTTGGTGCCAAAACAACTTTTTCAAAACTCTTAAATTTGAAACCCTAACTAACCCTAACGTCTACTAACCTAGAAAATGATTATGACATCATGCCTTGTTTGAACTCTTGGTTGATAGAAAACATTGTGGCTTAGTCATCTAATGATAGATATTGATGTATTGATAATTTTCATTGGACAAATTGCAAAACGTTGACCTCCTTGTCTATCAAACTAACCCTAAAGAAAGGCTGGTGTCATCTCTAGTATAGTGACGCAGCAATTCTGTTGTATATGAGCCTTTAAATGATATTTAATGCATTGAGTTAATTCAAGGGTTGATTATTTCCATTAGATGCTATATTGTTCAGTATTTATTGACAAGTAACATTATAATCCATTGTCATTATTGCAATCATTGACTTCGTCAATAATTACTATTGTATGTGCTCATATATATTAAACTCAGATAGTCATTAATCTATGAAGTACTAACCACTACTGCATGTATTAGTTTTATTGTTTCCTTGTCTCGCAAACAGGTGCCAGAGTATTTGTGGTGTATCTTCATTTGGACTATCTTCTTGGCGGTAATCTATGAAAGGGAAAACTTACCTTGATCCTTTAAGCCTTTGCCTTTCAAAACGCCAGATTGCCAGGGACGTCTCCCTTGGGCTTAGCCACCCTAAATAGAAAGAGCCCCCCATCAAGGTGACAGTGAGTGGGGAAGCTCATGTTATGCTAGTTTGACCTTTACCTTTTAGATACTTGACCTAAACTACAAACTGAGCGATAATAGGCCCGATGGTTATCTGCCTGGAAAACGGGTTCTTGGCCTGGCGGGCTAAAAATTGAGCCTCTATTGTTCTGTGTCCTACAAATAACACCTACACTTCCACGAGATACAAAATGATAGGCGGAGTTGTGATTTGGTTGGTTCAACATTGTGGGTTGGTTGGTTAAACATGTACTTTCATAAAGTATGGACATCAGATTGTATAGAACATATCTGAATCTGTGATTCCATACTTGGACACTTTTTGTTTCGCGCGTTCGTGGCCTAGCGGGCTGAAAATTGAGTATCTATTGTTCTGTGCCCTACAAATAGCACCCACAGTTCCCCAATATACAAATTGAAAATGGGAGTTGTGGAGATGAGTTTCTATATAAAGTATAGACATGAGATTTTATACAGCATATGTGGATCGCTTATTCCATACTTAGGCACTTCTTTTATCGCGAGTTCGCGGCCTGGCTGGCTGAAAAAATAATGAATATTGTTCTGTGTCCTACAAATAGCACACATATTTCCGCAATATACAAATTGAAAGCACGACCTACAGGTTGCTTGGCTGAACATTACATTTGTATTGTTCTAGAACATATGCGGATTCTTCGTTCCCTGTACTACAAATAGCAACCACATTTTCGCGATATACAAATTGACAAGAGGACCTATGGGTTGCTTGGTTGAACATTGTATTTTTATTGTTTTAGAACATATGTGGATTCCTCATTCCATACTTGGGCACTCTTTGGATCGCGGGTTCGCGGCTTGGCGGGCTGAAAATTAAGTATCTATTGTTTTGTGTCCTACAAATAGCACCTACACTTCCGCGATATACAAATTTACAAGTGGGCTTCTGGACATAGTCTCTATATAAAGTATGGAATGATATTTTATACAGCATATGCGGATTCCTCATTCCATACTTACGTAGTTTTTGGATCCTGGATTCGCGGCCTGGCAGGCTGAAAATAGAGTTTCTATTGTTCTGTCTCCTACAAATAGCACCCAGATTTCTGCGATATACAAATTGACGGTGGGATTTGCGGAGATGAGTCTCTATATAAAGTATTGACATGAGATTTAATAGAGCATATGCGGATCCCTGTTTCCATATTTAGGAAAAAAAATTATCGCGGGTTTGCAGTATGGTGGGTCGAAAAAAGAGTCTCTATTGTTCCCTGTCCTACAAATAACACCGTTATTTCTACGACATACAAATTGACACGAGTCGCCACGGGCTGCTTGGCTGAACATTGCATTTGTTTTGTTCTAGAACATATGCGCATCCCTCATTCCATACTTGGGCACTTTTTTGGATCGCGGGTTCGCGGGCGGGCGGGCTGAAAAATAAGTATCTACTGTTGCATATCCTACAAATAGCACCCACACTTCCGCGATATACAAATTGACATGCAGACCTGTGGACATAATCTGTATATAAAATATGGAATGAGATTTTACACAGCATATGCAGATCACTAATTGCATACTTAGGCAGTTTTTGGAGCATGCATTGGGGACCTGGCGCACCGAAAATAGTCTATTGTTTCGTTGCCTACAAATAGCATCCAAACTTCAGCGATATACAAATTGACAGGTGGACTTGGGCTGCTTCGCTGAACATTGGACTTTTATTGTCCCATTTCGATCCCGTATCAATTTCATAGTTAGCGATTTTTTTTGATCGAGGGCTCTAGAGCTGTCCACGACATATAAATTGACACAAGTTGCTACAGACTGCTTGGTTGAACATTGCATTTGTATTTTTCTAGAAGATATGCGGATCCCTCATTCCATACTTGGGCACTTTTTGGATCGCGGGTTCGCGACCTGGCGGGCTGAAAATTAAGTATCTACTATTCTGTATCCTACAAATAGCACCCACACTTCCACGATATACAGATTGACACGCGAACCTGGGGACAAAGTCTGTATATAAAGTATGGAATGAGATTTTATACAACATATGTGAATCACTAATTGCATACTAATTGACAGGTGGACTCAGGCTGCTTTGCTGAACATTGAACTTTTATTGTGTCGTTGCGATCCCGTATCAATTTCATAGTTAGCGAATTTTTTTTATCAGGGGCTCTGGGGCTGGCGGGCTGGAAATTGGGCCTCTATTGTTCCGCGTTGTACAAATACATTGTTATACAACATATGCAGACCTATGGGTTGCTTGGTTGAACTTTGCATTTGTATTGTTGTAGAACATATGCAGAGTCCTCATTCCATACTTGGGCACTTTTTGGATTGCGGGTTGGTGGCCTGGCGGGCTGAAAATTAAGTATCTATTGTTCTGTGTTTTAAAAATAGCACCTACACTTCCATGATATACAAATTTATACGCCGGCTTGTGGACATAGCCTCTATATAAAGTATGGAATGAGATTTTATAAAGCCTATGCGGATTCCTCATTCCATACTTAGGCAGTTTTTGAATC
Organism: Picea sitchensis; assembly: GCA_010110895.2. Classification (NCBI taxonomy): domain Eukaryota; kingdom Viridiplantae; phylum Streptophyta; class Pinopsida; order Pinales; family Pinaceae; genus Picea; species Picea sitchensis. The sequence continues at coordinate 58,854 of SNQJ01S0041237.1, read as the reverse complement.
GTGGGTTCGCGGCCTAGCCAGCCGAAAATAGTGTCTATTGTTTCGTCTCCTACAAATAGCACCCATATTTCCATGACATACAAATTGACAGGAGGAGTTGCGGGCTGCTTGGATGAACAGTGCATTTGTATTGTTCTAGAACATATGCGGATCCCTCATTCCATAGATGGGCATTTTTTGGATCGCGGGTTCGCGGCCAGGCGGGCTGAAAATTAAGTATGTGGAATCCTCATTTCATACTCACAAGTGGACTTGGGTTGCTTCGTTGAACATTGGACTTTTATTGCCCCGTAACTATTCCATATCAATTTCATAATTATCGATTTTTTTCTATCGGGGGCTCTAGGGTTGGCAGGTTGGAAATTGGGCCTCTATTGTTCCCCGTTGTACAAACACATTGTTCTAGAACATGTGTGGATCCCTCATTCCATACATGAGCACTTTTTGGATCGCGGATTCATGACCTGGCGGGCTTAAAATTAAGTATCTATTGTTCTATGTTCTACAAATAGCATCTTCACTTCCGTGATATACAAATTGACAAGCGGACTTGTGTACATAGTCTCTATATTAACTATGGAATGAGATTTTATACAGCATATGCAGATTCCTCATTCCATACTTGGGTAGTTTTTGGATCGCGGGTTGGCGGCCTAGCGGGTTCAAAATAGATTCTTTGTTGTTAACTCTCCTACATATACCACCCAGGCTTCTGCGATACACAAATTGCCAGGAGGACTCGGGTTGGTTGCCTGAACATTGCACGTTTAGGTAGTTTTTGGATGGTGGGTTTGCGGTCGGGCAGGCCAAAAATAGACTCTCCATTGTTCCCTCTGCTACAAATAGCATCCAGACTTCCGCCATATACAAATTGACAAGAGGACTCAGGCTAGTTCGTTGAACATTGCACTTTTATTGTCCCGTAACAATTCTGTATGTATTTCATATTTAACGATTTTTTTTTATCGGGGGTTGTGGGGCTGGCGGGCTGAAAAATGGGCCTCTTTTGTTCGGGCTCACGGGCTGAAAATTGGGACTTTACTGTTTCGTGTTGTACAAAATCTACCCACAACTCTGCGATATACAAATTGACAAAGAAACCTATGGGTTGCCTGGGGCAACATTGTAGTTTCATTGTTCCTTGTCCTCCAAATAGCGTTCAGATATCCGCCATATACAGATTGATCCGCCATATATAAATTATTAAAGGATGTTAAATCGCTTATTCTTAAAAGAATCAAGGAAAGAAAAGATTTTTTTTTTTAAATTCTATAACTGCAAGCATAACAAGGATGAATTTGAATTTTAAGGGCATGTTGTTCATATGATAGCACAATTGCATTCCGCACACTAAATATTCGTTGATTTCAAATTATTCCAGGATATTAATCTGACTAACTTCATCGAATAAGCAAAAATGCGAAAACAATTTGTATTTTAAGAGCCTCTTGTTTGTATGTGAGGACAGTTGCAGTTCGGACACTATATAATCGTTGATTTCAAATTATTTCAAAACAATAGTTTGACCAAGTTCATCGATCAAGGAAATATGCTAAAGCAAGTGACAGTACAGTTGTGTCACAGCGCCATAGAAATTAGCAGGCGGATCTGCGTACCAGCTGGCTAAAAAAAACAATTATACTATTCGATGTCCTCCAAAGAACAGTTGGAGTTCCAGGGTATACAAATTGACAGACAAATCAGATAACCAAGAACCAACCATACTTTAAATATTCCACAAGCAAGTTCCCAGAAGGTTCCATAAGGCGGAACCCATCGACCTTTGCACCAAACAATTTGATATACAAAGAAAAGACGCCGCCGCATTTGTTTTTTGTTGAAACGAACTTTCATCTGGATGTTGAACAAATATTACAGAGAGACATGAGGTATTTTCGTTTCCTCTCAAAGTTTCATATAAATTTTGGTTTTCCCCTTTTCAGTCGATATGCAAAATTGCATTGTCCTCATTTAAGGTGAATTTGCTTTGTATCTGAAGCTGTCGTAGCATGTAGACATTGCTTGCCTTTTTCTATAGATATGTTTCATATGACAACTCTGCCAACTCAGGAAGCACATTTTGTAACAGCAGTTGCCTGATCGTACAGTGCATGGTTGTGTTGCTCACGGTTTGAATAACACCACTGAGGCAATGTCCATAAATATATGGACATTTTTCACCGCATCGCAGACAATCAATGGTATCATCAGTTATCAAAGCAGACGCAAAGGCAACGGAATGTCATTTTGCACAAACAGGCTCAAAGGGGGTCGAGTACACATTGGTTGCAACTAAAAGACCTTCAACCTAGGAATGTGAGCAAAGGAATTAATACATTGAACAATATAATACACAATTGCATCCCACCCTCCCCTTTAAAACAAAAAAAAAAAATTAACAGCTGTAGAAATTTGTTGAAGGCTATTTCTATAAGCAAAGTGAGGATGATTTTGTAAATGTATACGCACAACAATTGTAGAGCTAGCTAGCTTCTCCAGATCCTTTATTGTATCTGCTCGCAACTCTATTACAAACGTTGACTGGGTTGTCCGAAAGATCATTTCTCTAGCATCCTTCTTTTTTGTTATATTTTTGAACAGTATAAGTGGAATTTGTCCTCTATGCAATTGTTGTTCCATTGACGAAAACAAATCTGAATACGTATCAAACAATTGTAGCTGCAACATGGAACATTGCAATATTTGTGTAACTTATTTGACATACATGCAGAAGTGAAAGTAAACAACAAAAATGAATATGAAAAGAGGTACCACTGCCTTCTCGTTGTCCGACTCTCCATCCTTTATATGGAGAATGTGTTGCGACCCAAATTTCCTGGCCAGTGTGACAGCAGCCCCAATCGTTCCCATTGGGTAAATATCAGTGCTCTGTGCAAGTTTCCTAATAGTCAATTCCGGGAGGAAGCGGTATTCTGAACAAACAAGAGGAATGTTTTCCACAATGCTTGTTTCGTTGACCAAAATAATTCGATCGCAATCACCACGGTCATATACTATTTTCGGCAATATATTAAAATTTATAATGGATATCCCATTACGCGGCAATATCTTTTCTGCATGTTTCTGGAAAAGTTGTGGAGGAATAGTCAGTGTGACTGTCATCATGGCGTCCTTTTCTGTCATATCAGCATGCATAATGGGTCTACTTTTGTTTGCCTTGTCCAAGTAGGTGGTATAGACAACCATTATGTCCCCGATGAACACCTGTCTAGTTTGGCGGTTGTTCAAGGCCTCTATTGACAGTACTTTGGATGTCATAACTCTAGACCTAAAGACATTTTTTGAATAGGAAAACTAAAGTGAATGGTAGTGTGCTACAAGTACACGCATACTTTTGATGAACTATGGAGCCAGAGTTTCGCAACGACACCTCTTAGTCTGCGGAACATGCAGTAGGTTCGACGTCTCTCTCATACTTGTTGATACTTCTTGCGAGTTGCAAACCATGTACTGCAGATGGAATCAACATATTCTCCATGCCATAGATGAATATATAGCCCAGGAAATTTGTCTAGTAAATATAGTAAGAGCAGAGCGCATGCATCTTTACCTTTGGCCTTTCGGTCCGCCGATGTCTAGGATGACTGACTGCTCATGGCCATGTCACTAGTCCAAATTTTTCTAATGCAAGCATTTGTAGATGGACATCAGGACTATGAAAATATATGCATTCTATATTATATGCCCCCATCCGGTTTGTATCTTTAATTTGTCAGCACACTTGGTATACCTTTTAGAAGATTGTACCACAAAACCCTCTGCTGCTGCACAGAAGAATTCATCTCCCTGTCCAAGCAACTTGTTTTTTCCAAGGCAGCAACGTGGAAGATGCAATCAATAGGAAGGCAAGTTAGTTTGAAAACAGACATGTAAAACAAAAACAAACAGATCTATTTACCCGCCAAAGAGTCCTTCGTCTTGTCCAGCCATTTTGTTTGTTTAAATGTAGCGCAAACAAAATGGACATGCACTAGCTTAGTATGCAGGAATAAACGTATGCAACCAAGAAAACTTACCATGTAGGAAGGCACGCAACTAGCTTAACACATATCCAGACCATAAATGAAATACAAAACAACGCAATATGAAACAACAGTACGAGCATGCACCTTTCTATATCCTCTTCAGTCGATGCAGTCGAGACTCTCTCCTTTTCTCCAGCTACTCTATTTGTTTCAATTTGGGAACCCACAAAATTTAATGAACATCAATGGAAGCTGGTATTCAGCGGAGAACAAGCAATATGTACATAGAGAAAAACTGACTCAATGAACAATCTACAAAGGCAGAAACATGAACCTTTGCGCTTCTCTATCCATGGTTGTAAACGTGTGCAATTTTTTTCCCTAGCCAAAATATATTCAAAGGCACAAAATATCACGCAACTGCATGGCTGCAGCTAAATGATTTCTGCTTTTCCCTGGGAATTTATCCACATATGACCTCTAGCCATGTTATTTATCCTCTACACAGACTGTTGTGCCCACGATACAAGTTCTTAGTTTTCCGTGGCTAATTACCCACACATGTGTCCAGACATGAAAATATAATCTTGTAGAATCTTTGTTTCACATATCATATGTCAAGAACAACACAAATTGCATCCTGCGCACACCAGTCTATGTAGAGGAGAAAGTACATGTCATGTCATATCCACACATATGACCATACATGGTTTATAAATGTACCCTGCATACATATGCTTTATTCCAACAAAAAAGCAGCGGATATTGTAACTTCACATGTAATCCTTGAACAATTTTGCATGCAACTATTTTCTTTCATGGCAGGACTTCAGCACCAGGAAAATCTCACAGAATAATAGATATCAACTCTGGAAGACATGGAAAATAAAACAACTGCATATCCACTGGTGGGTGCAGGGGCTAAACACCGTAAAGCGCCCCAAACAAAACAATAACAATCCAAAAAAAAAAAACCTCCAACCACCACTGCTGCACCACAACCCTGCAAGGCCGAATCAAAGAAAAGAAACCAGCAAGGACCAAACCAGGGAGAAAGAACAAAGAGGTTGAACTGTACCCTAGCGCCCCAAAGCGCAAACCCTGACCATACAAACAGAACCAGCAACCGGGGAACCAACGAACCAGCAAGAACCACCGATCCAGTGAACAACATATGTATCTCCAATGATTACGAAAATGCAACCCAAGCAGAAAAGGAACCGAAAACACACAAGTAACATGCGACTACAAATAAGCAAACATTCTTACTTGCAAACTGCAAACTAAATAGCAAACAAGGAATACAAAATGAAACCACGGCATCGAAACTTACTCTGAAATGATGAAATGCATAAGCACAACTTGAATCACCAGCAAAACAACAACCAGAAGCAACCGAGAAACCAGCGAACAAGAACCACTCACCGAACCAGCAAACAATGTATGTAGCCTCAACAATTATGAGGATGAAGCATACAATGCAAGCAACTGACAAACCAACGAAGAAGAAGCATTCACTAAACCAGTAAACAATGTATGTAGCTTCAATGGCAGAACAAGGACGAAACATACAATGGCTATTGAACTGGCGGTAGACAATCAAGTGCAAATTCACTGTAACTGTATAGAAAATTTCGAGGAAAGATGTACTCCAAGAACCGTATTTACATAAACATTTAAGACTCTTGGGATGTCTAAGCACCTCGCGGAATGCAAACATTTAAGCTGTCAGGGGTGTTGCAGAATGTCGCGTCATGTGAACATTTACGCAGTTAGTCCTATTGATGCATCTCGGAATAAGTGTCAATACAATTAAAGAAATATACATCCACCAAAGACGCTATAAAATTTGGAATTCTCAATCACTACAAAGCTTGGATATCAAAACTTTTCAATATGCTTATTACATATCAAAACTTGCAGATATATTCGGGTAGCAGAAAATGCTAATACAAACATTCGAACTAATGCTAGCATTAATCAACCTTGAAGCAAGATACAGGAAAAATATATGACTAAAACATATTGACTACAAGAAAAAAATTGGATATGTTGCCATATAGTACATTGGGAATAGCGAAGCCGGCAATAAGACCTCCAATCTCTTATCCAATCAGATCTATATATATATGTTACTTTTTATTATATAAAAATATATTTTTTTATTTCCATAGCTCCAACAATAAGTATTGTGCAAATATTTTGGGTCAAATGACAAAGTCATATGCAGTCAACGATTTATCGATTTCTATAGTCCCTCTACACCTACGGCAGGGACTAATAGAGTCCAAAGTTTAATAGTCATTATCTCCCTAGATAATGAATCATATAAATCAAGGGTTAACACATATATTTTGGATGGAAACACTAAATCGCTAAACGACAATATCATTTGTAGAAAACGATGTATCATTAACATTCACATAAATTGAGAACATATTCCTCTCCGAAAAGACAAAATGATGTTTGTTAGCTTTTTGTTTTTCAATTTTATGATTGTTTATAGTTTATCTTCTTAATTTTTTTTAAATAAATTTTATTGATACAAATTAAATAATAAAAAGATTTTGAAATTTATTTTTCATTTTTTAATAAATTTTATTTATTAAAGTTAAATAAGAAAAAGTTTACCTATTGTTAATATTTGTTTGTTACAACAATAAAAGTTAGGTATTAATATTACTCCATTAAAATTTAAGTTTTTCCAACCATTTGTTTGTACTTATGCTTATGTGGACATGTGTTTATGTCTCTCTAATCACATGCATGTTTTCATGCTTATGTTTGTGTGGAAATGTGTTTGTGAAAAATAATTGAGACTAGGTGCAAGTAGTGAATGATTTTGACAAAATAAATTATCCCTACTCATGGTTGTGAAGTGTGACTTATTAGTCCCTGCCGTAGGCATAGAGGGACTATAGCGATCGATAAATCGTTGACCTGGCATTAGCTTGTGCGTTGACCAGAAATATTTGCCTATTGTCTATTGTTGGAACAAGGGAAATGAAAATATTGATTTTTATATAATAAAAAGTATCATGTTTGTCAAGATCTGATTGGACAGAGGATTGGAGGTCTTATTGCTGCCTTCGCTATTCCCAATGTAAAATATGTTTGCATTTCCAAAGTATTTGGTAGTATATGGTCATTTTCTAATCATAAATTTTTTTATGCATTCGTCGAACGTGGATTAATGATACCATTAATTCGAATGTTTGGTTTAGCATTTTATGCTAGGTAAATTTATGGCAATGTTTGATATGGTGGCATATCCAAAGTTTGGCTTTGCAATACATTCTCTGGTGTTCGAACTATTGTTACAAATAATATATGAATTTATTTGGGATACGTCAGAGACCTGCCACATCGAATTTTTTTCTTAAATGTTTACAGTGCATTTCTGACAGACTTAAATGTTTACCTAACAGGCTTGGTAGTGTTGAATGGTTACTTAACATGCTTGTTACAAGACATTTTCTTCCGTTATTAAAATTTATATGTTCCAGGGGCATTGTTGGTTCACTGGTCCATGCTTGTTTTTTTCATGGCACTGATTTCTTATTTTCATGTTCTCGTTGTTCTTGCTTGCCTATTCGTGTTGTTGCAGTTTGCACGTTGGGTTTTCTGCAGTCATGATTGGAAGATCCTCGTTCCTAGGGGGGTGGTTTTTGCTTGTTCCTTTCTTTGTTGTGTGTTTTTTATTGTTGCTTGATTTGACTTTGCAGGGTTCTGATCCTGCGCCTGCACTTGGGCCTTTTGGTGCTTTTTGGCTGGGTTCTTATTTGGTGCTTTTTCTTGTTTGCCCAGGGTTTGCGATGTTGGGATGCTGCATCTGCGGTTGCATCTCTGGTTACATTTTTTTTTCACTTTGGTTTACATAGAATACTATTAAGATAAAATAACAGACTAAAGAATTGCAAGTGATGTAAATTGCATCTGTTACGCGTTGAAACAGAGTTTGTCGGCCTGAAAATATATTTCATAGTTGTCGATGCATTTTCCATGGATTCTTTGTTACTATGGTTTCATAGTTATGAGAGTGCCTTTTGTTGTGTGGGAGATATAGTTGTTCTATGCCTTTTACTTTCTTGTTGTAAACTGCGTTTGACTCTAGTTTGTCGCGTTTCTGTGGTCATTTCGAGTGACCGTCGTTCGGTTGCGTACTTAGCCAGTTTTATGGATGTGGCTTCGCGAATAGGTTATATCAAACTATGACAGGTCGTGTTCGGTGTATACATTAGCTTTGTCGAATTATTTTTCTTTAAAAGAAGGCCTCCTGGATAGAAGACAATGCAATTTATGAAATTATAGGTTTCTTGGACAGCATAGGTTAATAATCGCGGCTTCTGGGGCTGGCGGGCTGAAAATTAGGCTTATTAAGATAAAATAATAGAGTAAAGAATTGCAGACGATGTCAATTTCATCTGTTATGCTTTGAAGCAGAGTTTGTCGAGCTCAAAATATATTTCATAGTTGTCAATTCTTTTTCCATGGATTCTATCTTACTACAGTTTCATAGTTATGAAATTGCCTTTTTCTGTGTGGGAGATATCACTCTTCTCTCCCTTTTACTTTCCTGTTGTAAACTGCGTTTTACTCTACTTTCTCGCGCTTCTGTGGTCATTCCAAGTGAATGCAGTTCAGTTGCATCCTATGACAGGTCGTGTGTGGTCTATGCATTAGCTTTCCCGAATTAGTTTTCTTTAAAAAAAATCCTCTTGGACAGAAGAGAATGCAATTTATGAAGTTATAGGTTTCCTGAACAGCATAGGTTAATGATCGCGGGTTCTCGGTGTCATGTACCCACCATGGAAAAAATAAAATTTTCGCTCTTCTTCAAGGAATAGAATCCCCGAATTCTCACGGGGGCCTAGCACAGGCTAGCTCTTCCCTTATCCACCTCCATGTGATCATTGGTTATGACCACAGGCCAAGCCAAGAGGCTCCTTTATCATTTCATGACTCAGCGATCTAAGAGAGTCAAGTCTTTCGACTCTTCAAACCTCAAAACCTAAAATCTTACCTTCGATGAGATTGACAGCTGCGAATCTCCCCCTGATCCGACGGTCCTAGCCGTATCGGTATTTCGGTAACCGAGAGTTCAAAATGAAGCGACCCAAACCACTGGTCACTCTATTCCTCTAACTCCGATATGCGAGTTCTCGTACGAGATCCAACGATCCTCAATGATTAGGATCCAACGGTCCAGATCTTTTCGGAGTTTTGTGAACCGAGAGTTCACGATGCAGCGACTCCAAATCTCTTGTCACTCCAATCCCCGAATTCCGATATGGGATTTCATGTATGAGATCAACGACCCTCGTTGATCTGGATCTGACGGTCACTATCCCTCCTAATCTTAAGGGTGTTGAAAGACACTCAGTGTTAATCATGCATCGGGGTTTCGNTGCCCTCTGGTTTCCCGGATGTTGAAATGCCGAAACTTATTTACGCTAAACCAGCTCATCCACAGAGTGCATCGGGGTTTCATATACCGGGATTTCACAGCTTGCGAAGATGAGGGGTCTTGCCCTCTAGTTTCCCGGGTGCTGAAACGCCGAAACTTATTCACGCTAAACCAGCTCATCCACAGAGTGCATCAGGGTTTCGTATACCTAGATTTCGCGACTTGCAAAGACGAGGGGTCTTGTCCTCTGGTTTCCCAGATGCTGAAACACCAACCAACAACCACATGTCCTCTATTGATGGACGGTTCTGAATACTTCGGGACTTTCAGGACTTTGTTGAGTCCACTCTCATGCCTATGCAAGGGTTAAGATCGACAGTCAATAGAGCTCCGATAGGTCCTTGGATCTATGGTCCTGGTTCCCATCGCTTCATGCGAAGGATGAAGGGGTCGAGGTATTAACGCCTTCGTTCCTTCCTCCAATCTAACGGTCGGGACAGACCTCAGATCCTCCAAAATGATCTCGTCCGTTCATCTAGCAAACAAAAGGGTACTCTCTTTCGGTATTTGAAACTTGTTATCCTTCCTGATCTTCCTCAGCTATGGAGGACTTGAGAGCTTTACGCTCTTTCTCCTAGACTTGACTCTTAGAAGAGTCTTCAGCACAACTATTGCGCTCCTTCATCAAGGGGTTCTAGGGTTCTATTTGATCGTAGACAGCCTATGCATATCTGCACTACCTCTCATGAGCTTAACAAACTCCGTCCTCCAAGGGACTCAAAATGACTAGGTGAGTAAACCATCGTACATGCAACTACACCTAAGGTCAATGAGCTCACAGTTCGTGGCTCTAGCTTAAGACACTACAAAACTCAAGACTTTATGAGAACAAGTCATGTCTAAACCATATAATTCCTTACTTGCCTAATTATACAATCACTCAGAAATAGAAGGG
>SNQJ01S0041237.1:0-24504 GCA_010110895.2 Picea sitchensis | reverse complement strand
TAAATTTAACGATGTTATAATAATATTTAAATTGTGGATTTGTAATAATATTTAAATTGTGGACTTGTAATTAGATTATGTGATTTACTCTTCACATCAGAGTTAGTTATCTTATTGATATGTCTTGTAGAGGGGATGGCTTGGAAGATATGGCGGACTATTATACTTAGCAAAGGAGGGAACATTGATTCAAAGGTTTTAATGGAAGATTACTAAAATAAGGAACTGGAAGACTAGCTATTTTGGCGGGATTCTATTTATAGTATTGGTTTAAATTTTTTGGAAGGATTGATGGCAGACCTACTATTTTTAGATATGGTTTTTTGTTTTCATGGAGGATGTTTGTCGATAGTTTAGAGGTGTCACCATTGTAGTTCGTATCTTGGGGTTTTTATTGCACATTTATGAGTTTTTATTGTGTTTTAATAGGCGGAGTTCCCGGAGTTAGGTTCGTCACATATCTCTGACTTAATCCATGTGCTGGCATTTCACTCTATTCGTTGGATAGTCTCTTCGGATGGCTTATGAAGTCAGCGACTTCATGGGCACTGCAGACGAGGAGACTTGGGATCGAGAACATCTTTTCCAAACAGTAGATGCATTAAGTAACTCAAAAGGTGGTAGTTGTTTAATGAAGGCCAATTACCCACTAGCAAAGTCACCAACTTCTCATACACTTGTCTCACAAACGGCGGCATCGTTAAGTGTTCCGGGAGTTGATGAGGTTGAGCTACAGTACCTATCCACTTCTGGTTTGGGTCATGAGCTACCTGCGCACTTGCAAAGTTTTCCGGGAGCTGGGGAGACTAAGTTACAAAACCTTCCCGCTCCTGGACTAGGCTCTGGACAGGGTAAAGAGATACATGTGAGTTTTTCTGGGGAAGGGAGAGGCCCTGTAAATGAGAACGTTGGTTTTCATGAGCGGACGGTGCACCATAGAGGGGATATAGGCACAAAGTAAGATTGCAGCCAAAGGAAGGGAGCGTGCATGAAGGAAACGCTGAATAAAAAAGTGGCAAGGGTCTGGAAACCCAAGAAGGTGAGACGACGTTTGGTCATAGGCATGGACGTGGGTTTGGAGGAAACCTGCAATTTATCCCTCTGCGTGTTGGTTGGGAGGTTTACCTATAAGTCTAGGAGCAATATCTCTTTCTTAGTGTGGATGCAATGGACCTGGTTACCTATTATTGGGTATGAACCCGATTACGTCACTCTGCCTTATGGATGGTTATGTCTGGTTTTCAAAATTCCAGAAGACACGGAGATCATTTTAAATGGTTTTTGGGATTTTGAGGGTGGTAGTGTTATGCTCAAGAAGTGGAGAACACGGTTTGACCCAACTACATAATATTTTAGTCTCAGACATGTGTGGGTCCTGCTACCAGGTCTTCCACTTACCTTATGGAATAAAAATGCCTTTATGGCTATTGGAAACCTTCTCAGACGTTTCCTAAAGATTGATGAAAAGGGTCTTCATACTCCTGATAAGTGTATGGCGCGTGTTCTAGTCAAGATGGATTTACACGTTGGCCTCATGGACTCGCTCGAGCTGGAATGGAGCAATCAGGTGATGGTGCAGCGACTTGACTACCTGGGTTTACCTCTCTGTTGCAACTTCTGCAGAAGGACGAGACATCTTCGCCATGATTGCCCCAACCAGAATGGTACCGGAGTATCGGAGGATTTTGTGGAATCTCAATCCAAAAAACATTACATGAGTGAAGGTGATACATAAGAAGTGGGGGTTTTCTCCTCGAGGCCTAGCAAAGATACAACTAAACTTCTCTCGGGAACCTTTATCAGTAAGTTGAGATTTTATTGCCCATCCTTGTATTTTAAGCTTTAGTCTTGGGAGCGTGACATCTTGGATAAGCCATTTCCTACTGATACTTTATCGACTGTTGAGACTGCTAGCACTTATAAGAATACTATTGTTAATGGAGAATCCAATTCAGATTCGGATAGGAACATTGTGGCTACACTGCCGGTTATTCCATCTCCTACCTTGCATGATGTATCCACTTTACAGCCTATGGGGTTTATTGATACTCCTACCTCTTCGTTTTCTACTTTACCCAAGAATTCTCAGTTACCGGATTCATATATTGACTCTTTGATCCCGACTCTAAAAGATATAGTCAACCCTACACCTCTACAAACATATTGGGGCATGGAAGCCTACTAGGGGAATTTAGACTGTATCTCGGGTGGCAATGTGATTTATGAGGGAGAAAGCAAAGGGAAGACAATGGCTTGGTTTCGAGGACTAGGCATGGAGGTCTGACCGATTAAAACCTATAGTGCACGCAAGAGGTTAGGGTCAACATCTGCAATTGGTGATCAATTACGAGAATCCACTCATGATTTGGGGGCGCTTAGAGGCATGGAAGGCCTCGCAAGTGCCAAATCATGATCCTTCTCTCCCTGAACATAAGAGGGGTTGGTGGCGCCATCTGTCCGCAAACTATTTACTGTCACAAAACCGGATATTATTTTCTTCCAAGAGACATTAGTCCCTGAGGAAAAGGCTAGGAAGTTCTTGTTTTCTATCTGCCCAAGATGTATGATTAGTGTTGTTAGTTATGTTGGGAAGTCGAGGGACTTTTGGTGGCATGGAACCCTAATATTTTTGAGTTACAACCTTTTCTAAGTGCTGGTGAGATTTTATTGACGGGTATCCACATACCGGATAAAAGAAGGATTAGTTTTATAAATGCTTATGGGTCGTGCTCTGGGAGAAGGAAGTTTTGGGAACAAGTGGAAACTAAAGGATGGTTAGCAAAGGACAATCTCATCCTTGCAGGGGATTTGAATTTTTCTATTAGTACATATGAAGTGTGGGGCGAGGTGGCCTTACCCGATCCATTGGCGGAATTTTTCAAAAATCTTTTTACTTCTAACCGATTGGTGGATGTGAAGCCAACAGTGTTAATGCCTACTTGGAAAAATGTTAGGAGAGGGGTGGAAAAGATACAAAAAAGATTAGACAGGGCATTTGTATCAGAATTGATTTTAAGTGATGCTGCTAGGTATAGATCATGGGTGAAGCTCCCTTTTGTTTTTGATCATGCGCCTATGTTACTATAATTAGATTATGGTTATAAGCCCGTAGTGTATCCCTTTAAATTAAACCCAGCGTGTTTGCAAGAGGAGTCATTATGTTACTTAGTTCGGGTTGTTTGGGGTACACAACAGGATGAAGAGGAGTCTGGAGCACAAAGAAGATTGACGAAGAAGCTTTCTTTGTTAAAAGCGCGGGTAAAGATTTGGATGGCCGATTAAAAAAAAAGGAACTGTTACACTTTGAAAATGTAGAAGGAGAGATCGCTCTCCTTTCTGAGGAATTTTTGGAAAATGATCAAAGTCATGAATTTCAAATACAGTTGAAAGAACTTGAAAATGACAGGAATAAGTTGCTCCTGGTTGAGGAGGAGCACTGAAGACTAAAGAGAAGGGCAACGTGGATTAAAAGCGGGGACATGAATACTAAATACTTCCATCATTGTTCCAGCTACAGGCGGAATAAAAAGCATTTATGGGAGATTAAAGATGAATCGGGTCAGGCACACTATGGACTGGATGTTATTAAGATCAAAGCATAGGGATATTTCAGTACCTTCTATCAAGAATCGATGATTAATACGATCGTGGATCAGGTAGCATTGGTTGGATTGTATCCAAGATTAGTAAATAAAGAGGAAGTTATACATCTAGAGAAAGTTGTTACAAAGGAGGAGGTATTAGAGGTGTTAAAAGGGTTCGCCAAAGACAAAAGTCTTGGCCCAGATGGGTGGAATGTGGAATTTATTTGCATTTTTATGATATGGTTGCAAAAGATTTGTTGGATGTAGTCAAGGAATCGCGCATGACTAGAGAGGTAAACAAAGATCTTAACTCAATCTTTATTGCTCTCATCGCGAAGGTTAATGGTATTGCTACCTTTGAGGAGTTTCGTTTGATATCTTTATGCAACCTTTGCTATAAGATATTCTCTAAAATTATTGCTAGGCACATCAGACTGATTATGTCTCGTGCCTTGTCAAAGGAACAATTTGTCTTCTTAAAAGGAAGACAAATTATTGACACCATCAAGATGACGCAGGAATGTCTGCACAGTATCAAAGAAAAAAAGTTGCAAGCCTTAATCCTTAAGATAGATTTGAAAAAATCCTATGATTGTGTCAGCTGGGATTTTCTTAGGCTGTTCTTGCAACAATGTGGTATTGGTCTACCAACAACCAAGTGGATTATGGGATGTATCACATCAGCAACCTATGCCATTTTAATTAATGGTGAGTCGTCCGGATTTTTCAACAGCGAAAGAGGTCTGCGACAAGGGTGTCCACTGTCGCCCTTGCTCTTCATATTAATTATGGAAGGTTTGAGTCTGGCCTTAAAAAGAAGCCAAGAGGAAGGCTTACTGACGGGCATTAAAGTTTCAAGGCTTATTAAGATCCTCCATCTTCTATTTGTTGATGATATCCTTATTATGACAAAAGCATATATTGTTGAGTGGCAGGAAATAAAAAGAGTATTGGGAAGATTATGTAGTGCATCTGGTCTTAAAATCAATGATAAGAAAACCTCTTTACTTCAGCACGGTGTGCAACAACAAGAAATGGAGATTTTAAAGGAAAAATTTCATTATAATATTGTTGATCGTTATGCTCGTTTCAGGTATCTTGGATATTATTTGAAGATGGATAGATACAAAAATGAAGACTGGCATTGACTTATTGTCAAGTATGAATCCTGGATTAGTCATTGGTGCAATAGGTGGCTTACTATTGGGGGTCACTTTATATTAATCAAGGTTGTTCTAGAAATCCATCCAGTCTATTGGCTGGCACTTTCAAACCTGCCTACAATAATCCTCCATAGAATTCGACAGTTAATCTTCAGTTTCCTTTGGTCTGGGAGTAATAAAATAAAAAAGATACACCTGTGTGATTGGCAACTTATTGGTCACCCTAAACAGCATGGAGGCTGGGGATTGAGAAACTTGGTTAGTTTTGGCAGAGCTATGGCTCCGAACACGCTCTGGAGAGCACTTTTGCAAGAGGGATTATGGCATCAAGTATTAAAGGACAAATACTTCCCATATGTTTCAGTTGCTATATGGATGTGCACGGTAATTGTTGAAGATGTTAAAGGATCATAGACCTGGAAACATCTATTAAAATCTTTACATATTCTCCTACATTGGTTAGATTGGAGGCCGAGAACTGGCCATACAATCCTGTTGGGCAAAGACCACATCCTGGGACTGGGGGAAGGGAATTTATTTTCTAAAGAGTTGATCTTAGTACTTAACAGGAAAGGCATATATTATTTATACCAGTCACGATGTGAACCCCGAGTGGAGATGATTGGTACAAATTGGTATTCAAGTGAGGAACTAGATTTAGCAAGGTGTCTTGCCTTGGAATGGAAAATTTTCCGATGCGCTCTCATTAACTCTGGTGTCCAATTATCGAAGAAGCTGGATGGGGGAATATGCGTCGGGACAGTTATTTGTTAAAAACATTTATGAGGCCATGGAAAAAAAGAAATGGAGCTTTGTGATTGGAGGTTGGAGGAAAGCGATGTGGTCATGGGTTTGTCCTTTAAAAATTAATCTTTTTACGTGGTTAATGGCTGAGAATAAAATTCTCACCTGGGATTTACTGCAGCGCGGGGTTTTTTATGGGCCGAGTTTCTGTCATTTATGTAAGGATAACATTGAGACAACATATCATTTGTTTGTGGAGTGTTCCTTCGCCCAGGAGGTCTAGAAAAAGATAACATCATCTTTAAAACACTTCGGTAGGTGGATTGGAAATACACTTACATAGTGTTTTAAATGTTGGAAAGAAAAAAACGTGTCCTACCCTTGATTGTCGGCTATCATATGTTGGTTTATCTGGAAAGAGAGGAATCTGGCCATTTTTGAAGATCGCATTCCCAATTTGCAAAAGGTGGCATTTCTATCGATATCTGCCATGGGGGACTGTAAAAAAAAATAACGAAAGTTGTCTGTTGTAGGAACATTATTGATTCTATTGCTAGGGGTGGAGTTGTTGGATGGTTTGATGGGGTTGCACTTTATTAGGGCCATAATTGTGGAGCTGGTGGGATTATTAGGATCAGTAAGCATAGAAGTTGCAAGTGGTTCTTCAACTGTTGTCCTAGAACAAATACCAAAGCGGAGTTATTGGGATCTTGGGCCCTTCTCACTCTGGCATCTCGCCTTTCAATTATGGAGATTCAAGTTAAGGGTGACTCAAAAATATTCATTGAATGGTTGAAGGGTAAGAGACACCTTCAGGTGGTTGCACTGGAATGCTGGAAGGATCACCTCAGGGAGATTGCAAAGCATTTTCAGAAAATATCATTTTCTCATGTATACAGGGAAGAAAACAAAGTTGCAGACAGGCTATCAAAACATGCACTCCTACAAGCACTGGGGAAGAGTTTCTATTATATGTTGGAAGAGGAGCATGAGGGGCCATATTAGTTTTTAGACCTTTACTAGTTGGTTTGCTCCCGGTTTTACATATTGTGTTTTGTGGGTAGTTAGAGGACCTCTAAATGAATTTTGGTGAAGATATGACTGGTACATCTTGTTTATTTTTCTTCTGTCATTTGAGGATCTGGATATAGATTTTTTGGCAGCAGTTTCCTTGTATGGAACTTGTTTTTGTTGTATTGTTTTGTCTCAGATGTAGGGATGGCATTGTCTGGTTAATTTTGGGACACATGTTACTGTTGGTTACTTTGTATAAGAATAGTTTATATTTAATATAAATATAAAGCATAATTTTATGTGGAAAAAAAAAGTTATCTTATTGATTTTATTTTCAACTGTGTTTATTGTATGTATTTTTTTTTGTGAACTTTGTTGTGTCTTTTAGTATATCTCTTTTTAATATTGTTTTATAATGTTTAATAGTCAAATTTTATTTCTCCCTCATTTGTAAATATATTGTATAGTGTGGAAAAAAGTGCTACTCATTTTCTATCTTCTATCTTCTATTTTCCGATTTCCACTCATTTAATATAAACTTTCTTCTTACAATCTTTTGGATTGTTTCCATCTTCCAATCTTTCAGTTCCTTTTACCTTTTAGAGTTATTTTTATGATATAAATATCTCCCTATAAAAATATTACTATATTAAGGTTGAGAGAAAGTGTGGTTTGTGGTAACATAAAAGCTTCAATTTACTATGATCTTTATGGAAATGGGGGTAGCCATGAACGAGTGGTACCTCCTATTAACATAATGATTAAGGAACGTCTCTAACAAATATAATGGTTGATTAGTTATAAAGTGAATATGTGTACCTCTTACTATCTCACAACTTACTCTTACCAACATAATGATTGATTAGTTGTAAAGTGAATATGTGTACCTCCTACTAACCAGTACCTCCTCCTACCAACATATTGGTTGATTGGTTGTAAAGTGAAAATGAGTATCTTCTACTAACGAGTACCTCCTACCAACATAATGGTTGATTGGTTGTAAAGTGAATATGTGTACCTCCTACTAACTGGTACCTCCTACCAACATAATGGTTGATTAGTTGTAAAGTGAAAATGGGTACCTCCTACCAACATAATGGTTAATTGGTTGTAAGGTGAATATATATACCTCCTACTAACATAATAGTTGATTAGTTGTAAAGTGAATATGTGTACCTCCTACTAACACTTAAGGACATGTGTCTCCTATCAACATAATGATTGATTAGTAATAAACTAAATATACTAGTCACACTCTTCCTTTTTTTTCTTTATTTTGTAAAATTTTAAAATATCTTTTATTAATAATATTTTTCAATATTCATTTGGCATATTTTATTTTAAAAATATATATATTTCATTAATAAATTACAGACATCTAACATTGAAATTTTGGCTAAGATATTAATAATTATTTATATCGTTTTATATAAAAATATATACGTTTACAATAAATATAAATATTAAACATATTTGACTTAAAGAGTGGATGAAGCTTTTAATATAAAAAAATAATACTTATTTATATGGTTTTATATAAAAATGTACATGGTTTTATATAAAAATATACAAATTTACAATAAACATAATATTAAACATATTTGACTTAAACACTATGAAGTAGATGAAGCTTTTAATATAAAACAATAAGAAAGAAAAACTTTGAAAATATATCATATATTCTGACAATATTTTATTCTTAAATTAATGAAACCTTGGAAGGAAACTTTGACATTGTTAACTAGGAAATATTTATTATGACTCCATTTTATGTTTTTAAATTTATGCATCCCTGTAAGGCAACTTTGACAACTTTGAGATACTAAATAGAACATATTTTATTATGACTCCAATTTATGCTTTTGAATTTGTGCAACCTTGGAAGGTAAGAAAATATTGTTGTATGACAATATTTTATGATCCTAAGTTATGAAACCTTGGAATGAAACCTTGGAAGGTAAATTTGAGATGGTTAGTAAGTTAAAAGAAGTGTAATTTCATTGGTACATAATGATTATAAAGATAAATTATATATAATTTTATTATTATTAAATAATTATTACTATGTGTTCCAAGAAATTGGATATGATTTGATGACACATGACAATTTTATCAATCAATGAAATCACGCCATGTGGCAAACCTAATATCCAATCACACAATGACACATGGCAACCAATGGGAGTGTGACATGTGTTGACCAATCATATGATGATATGTGGCATCTTATTGTATCCTATGGCACTGTGACACATGGACATTGACTCCAATCATTTGATGACACATCGTAGTTCTATCAACCAATGAAATCACGCCATGTGGAAAACCTAATATCCAATCACACAAGGACACATGGCAACCAATGGGATTGTGACATGTTTTGACCAATCATATGATGATATGTGGTATGTTATTGTATCCTATGCACTGTGACACATGGACACTAACTCATCATTGAGTGGGCACTTGGTCAATGATGATTGGGCTACCAAAATATTTAATTATTTCATTAATTTTCTAAGGGGTCGAATCTCTAAGTCTCCATAATCTCCATATGCTTCACATCAATTCTATGTTAAAATTTTCAATATATACATTATATTCCCAAACACCACAATGAATGTGGGATATATATTACAAAGGAAAAATATATTTTTTTAAATGGAGGAGGCAAATTCAAGTGAAGGGCTAAGATAAACCCATGAGTTGAATGGACGACTGCTGAGCAGTGATTTTCTGAACATAACTTGAGATCTGGGAGTTGGATTTGGAAAAAATATACCTCATTGGAAAGGTAATTCAATAAGGAACACGAAGGAACATGTTTCAAGAGCTTGAATTGGTCATGATGCTCTCAAAAATTAAAAGCAAAGAAAGTTATATTTTCATTCTTTGTTGATAAATCTACTTGGTACCTTGACTTCGCGAGCTTATATCTTGAGATCTAGAAATCAAAATGTCACTTAAGAGGACTCATTGGAAATATGAGATGATGAATATTGCATATGAAATGGTTTTCATGGTTGAAAGGTCAAATATAGTTCCCAGAAAATTAAAATACGATCATCTCTTTAAAAAGACAGCTAGTTAAAATTTCAAAATAAAAGTTAATTTAAAAAATTTTATTAAAGAGAAAAAGGGGCCCACTTCAAGACACTAATATAAATGATATAAATTCATTAATGAGGCTTCAACGAAGAATTAATTAAAATTATTATTTCAAGAAGAAAAGTGTATGGAAAATTCAAGAAGAGAAAACCCTAACCACCTCAAGGAATTAGAAGAGCATATTTTAAAAAGCAAGAGAAGACTACACCAAGAGTTGGAAGCAGACAATCATAAGATCAGAATAGAAAGTTCAAGACACTAGTATGTAGCCGAGATTATGATAAAAAAAAATAGATATTTCCATCTTATCCATTCTTTTTCTTCTTCTACACCATTTTCTTAAGGCTTTATGTAATATTTATGAATTAAACATAAGGCTCTTGAGTGTTTCTCTTGTATTCTTCTAGACTTTTATTTAAATGATCATGGAGTATTTACAATCATGTATGTGACTGCCAGATGTAAGCCAAGAATTTCTATTGGATTCATTGAGATTTAGTATTTTGTTTGACAAGCTTCATTTCTGAACGTTTAGTCAATTGGTTTGTTGAGATGTTTTGTATTGTTGAATAATTGTTATGAATAAAACTCCACAGAGAACTTTTTTGGGGCATTGTTTTAATGATTTCTCATATCTTGGGATTTTTTAGTGTGATATGTTTTGAAGTATTCCCATCAAATTCTTTCAAGTTATGAATGCATAACTCATTTAAAGTTCCTTGAAATTATCAAAATTATTTCCTCATTTTTCTTGAGAGAAGATATGGATGTATCCTATATGTGCATTTGATTTATAGGGGTGCATAAATGATGTTGAGTATACATGTATTATGATATTCAAGCTCGTATTCAATCTTTTTTTATTGTAAAGAATAAAATTCTTTCACATAAATATCAGATTAGGTTATCAAGAACCATTCCATGTACAAATCAAAGCAATAAAGATCAAGAGTTTGGTGTCTAGCATTCTTCTTAATCTAAGATATTCAAGATAAATCTTTTAGCCATAGAGGAGTACTGCCTCTATTAAAATGTAGGGGGATTCATATCCTCGTGAGTTTGTTGTTTGGACCTTAATAGATCTAGACATCAACATTTTTTGTGACCATATCGGGGAACAATTTATTTTCAAGATATATGAGGCTTTGTTTTATATTTGATTGAAGAACCAGAGTCTCCACAGTTCAAAGTTTCAAAGAGAAAATTCAAAAAGATTGTTGATTGTTCTAGATGCAAGGGATTTATAAAAATATTATTCAGAAATATTTGGATGACCTCAAAAAGAGACAAGAACAATCAAAGATTCAGGAGGATGAACTCCCTGGTGATTCCATTGAAAGAACTCTCAAATTCCCTAGCAACTCCATTGAAAGGATTCAAGAATATCAAGAAGAGTTATATTAAGACTCCCCTAAGGAGTTTCATTCGTGTCGCCCTAGCCCACCAATGGCTTTACAAGATTTAGCAAAAGGATGAGTTACCCAAAGAAGGAGGAGACCGCATAGAAGCCCTTTAAATATTCCCGAAATAGATTTTCAGATGCTTGATATTACTATTGAAAACTTTCACATTCTTTGGAAATACTTCAGAAGATGTAAAGTAACACTTGTTTAGATTCAAAAGTACATTTGGTGTTTTTAATCTCATTGAAAACAATGTTACATGTCGATTATTTTTACAAACTCTATGTGGGGATGCTCTTGAATGGTACAATTCATTGCTACCTGGGATCATTACTAGTTGGCATGTATTTGAAACTTTATTTGATGATATTGATGAGCCTCCACCAAATGCACAAGAAGATTTCAACCAACATACTCATGTGGAAAATGTTGCAACATATTATAAAAAGCCACAAGAACATTGGCAGCAAGAAAAATTGGTGGAAGAAATTAATACTGAAAATAATGATGGGAAAGATTGATATTCCATGAAGGAAGAATGATTTCAAGACATTGTCATTGAATCAAGAATCTTGGATGCGATCAGTAATGCGGAGAAAGATGAAAGTATTCGCAGATTGGAAACTTCTCATCCAATCAAAGACAACAACATTCTTGAGCAACTAAGAATTGATTTCATTGAATCATGGTTCCAAATCATTGTTGGCCAAGCAATGTAATCACGTTTCAAGCACATCTGGTAGAGTTTTTCCTCAAGACATTTTGGACATGCCCCTGACTCTATGGTATTAGCCTCAATATGTTCTAGTATTCTAGGACTCATTAAAAAGATCAGTCGAATGCTTAAATGGCTCCATTGGAAATCTACCTACACCCAAAAATGTCTCTTTCATCTAAGTAGGATAGGGTAGGTATATCTTCTTTATACATAGTTTGCTTCTTCAGTCAAATTTTTGTGCAATAAAGCAGATGCTAACTAGAGGTGATATTTGAAGTTAACTCTATGGAAGAGGAATTTCAAGAATTTATTTTGAATATGACCCCATAGCCCAATAAAGAAGGCAGTTGACCTACAGATTCTAGTGTTCTCAGCAAACCACAGGGGGTCACTATCCTGCAGTTGGATCTAGTTGTTGAATGAAAATTTGGTCACTTCTATTTTCTCACTCCTTAAATAATATTAAAAAAAAATTGTCAAAAGAAGAAAATTTTGAATGCGTATAATTTCATGGAATAGCCCTTAGTCTCATCTTCATTAGCATTTTGCAGATTCAAAGTCCGAGTTTGCATGCTCAAGATATCCAGGTTTTCATTTAACCTCCCAAAGAGGGCTTCTTCCATGTGCAACAAAGCTAATTTTTCTTGGAATTAAGCATTCTTGGAATTCTTGGAACCATGCCCAATTTCTTGGAACCACGTATTTTCTTGGAACTCTTATTTATTTCTTGGAACACACCTTATCTCTTGGAATACACCATGCATTTCTTGGAACACACCATTTCAACACTTAATTTTTTTTTTTTAATCTTCGTATTCCTCCATTTCTCCTCATCTTCCCTACCCTTCTTCCACTTTTCCATGTTTCCACTCTATACATCACCCATACTTAGATTTATTTTCCTTTAATTTTCCCTCACCACCACAGAACTTCACTAACCATGGGATTTCTTTATCTCCCTTATCTCTCCCCTCCTTCCTCTGTCCATCCTCCTCTCCTCACTTAATTTTTTTCTTAATCCCCCTTATCCTCCATTCCTCCTTCTCTATCACCCTCATTCCCCCACCCCCTCCCCCCCCATGCCACCTTACCTCACTCCCTTACTCCACCACCCTCACTCCCCCCTACCTACATCACTCCCACCTCACCCATTTCTTGTTCTATTTTCCCTTAACTTAACAATTTACTAAGTTTTATGCCTCCAATCATTTGATGACACATGGAAATTTTATCAACCAATGAAATCATGCCATGTGGCAAACCTGATATCCAATCACACGAGGACACATGGAAACCAATGGGAGTGTGACATGTGTTGACCAATCATATGATGAAATGTGGAAGTTTATTGTATCCTATGGAACTGTGACACATGGACATTAACTCATCATTGAGTAGGCACTTGGTGAATGATGATTGGGCTACCAAAATATTTAATTATTTCATTAATTTTCTAAGGGGTTGAATCTTCAAGTCTCCATAGTCTCCATATGCTTCACATCAAGTCCATGTTAAAATTTTCAATATATACATTATATTCCCAAACACTACAATGAATGTGGGATATATTACAAAGGAAAAGTTGAATTTTTTAAATGGAGGGAAATTCAAATGAAGGGCTAAGATTAACCCATGAGTTGAATGGACGATTGTTGAGCAACGATTTTCCAAGAATCATAACTTGAGATATGGGAATAGTATTTGGAAACAATATACCTCGTTGGAATGTAATTAAATAAGGAGAAAGATGGATTAGGTTTCAAGAGCCTAAATTGGTAATGATGCTCTCAAAAATTAAAAGAACAGTTAGTTATATTTTCATGCTTTGTTGATAAATCTGCTTGGTACCTCGACTTCACGAGCTTATATCTTGAGATCCAGAAAACAAAATATTGCTTAGGAGGACTCGTTGGAAATAAAAGATGATGAATATTGCATATGAAAGGGTTTCCATGGCTGAAAGGTCAAATATAGTGCCAAAAAAATTAAAATACAGTCCTCTCTTTAAAAAGGCAACTAGTTAAAATTTTCAAAATAAAAGTTAATTTAAAAAAATTTATTAAAGGCAAAAAGGGGCCCACTTCAAGAGACTAATACAAATGATATAAATTGATTAATTAAGTTTCAATGAAGCATTAATTAAAATTATTATTTTAAGAAGAAAAGTGTATGGAAAATTCAATAAGAGAAAACCCTAACTACCTTACATCCGTGATCCATCCATCCGCGTCCATTTTCCATTTCCATCCATCCTCCATTCCTTCCTCCATCCATTCCATTCCATTCCATTCCTTCCATCCATCCATCCATCCATTCCATTCCATCCATCCTTTCCTCCATTCGTCCTCCATCCATCCATCCATCCATCCATCCGTCCATCCATCCATTCCGTCCATTCCTCCAGTCCGTTCCACGTTCCATCCATCCACGTTCCATCCTTCCTTCATCCATCCGTCCATCCATCCGTCCATCCATCCATCCTTCCGTCCGTCCTCCATTCCATCCATTCCATCCTTCCGTCCGTCAATCCGTCCATTCCTCCATTCCATCCATTCCATCCATCCGTCCATCCATCCGTCCATCATACATCCACCCGCCATCCATCCTTCCTTCCATCATCCATTCCTTCCATCCACTCCGTCTTCCGTCCATCCATTCCTTCCTTCCGTCCTTCCATCATCCATCCAGTGCCCATACATCCCCATTCCATCCATCCATTCCATCCATCCATCTCCATTCCTTCCTCCATTTCCATCCGTCCATTCCATCCATTTCCATCCATCCATCCATCCTTCCTCCTTCCATTCCATTCCATTCCTCCATCCATCCTCCATCCATCCATCAAATCCATCCTCCTTCCATCCTCATCTCTCTCTCCATTCCATTCCGTGATCTTTTCTAGTTTTTTTTCTGAAGATTCCTTCTTCTTCCTTCCTTCTTCCTTCCCTTCTTCCTTCCCTAGATGGTTAAATAGCTATGGTATTGAGAAGACATATCAAATTTACCTCTAGTAATAAGTTCAGATCTGATTCGCTATACTTATGGAGATACCTCTGGAAGATAGGGTTTGTGACAGTCTTGAAACTAGTCAATATGTGAGTGTTGAGGGTAAAAAAATCATAACTTTTTCTCTGAATCCAAATGAAGTGGGACCACTACGTTGGCAAGAGCATGGACTGTAGTTTCATGTGTGCAAGTTTCAATCCAGATGTTAAATATTGAGCCGGGGCATGCTACCAAGTTGAGTCTTCCGAACATACCATAATTGAATAAAACCTACCATTCTTTCTATAACCACTTTGGGGAGGATTCAAGGGTGAAAATTGGAGTTTTAGGAAGAATACATTGAGTAATATTATCTAAGAGGATCAGTACTCCAAAATTGAGGAATTGCGAGAAGTGAAGAGAAGTGTTAGGAAGCATTATCGGGTTCTATGTGATGATTGGTTGATGGTGATGATTTAATGTAAAGTTTTATTATCTATCATATATTATTAGGTGGAAGGAAGGGGAAAGGATGGAGGTTCAAATCTCTCTTGTTGGAGGATTGTATCTTTCCTCTTGGAGGTTTATCCCTCCTTCTACATTTGGAAGTTGTAGCTTCACCTTTGGAGTCATTACTTCCCTTGAACAATAAATTGATTATTCTCATATATTGTGCATAATTGTGTTATGGTGTATGATTGTAACTCTTATACTATTGTTCATTACTCATTGGATATAGTTGAATGGTTTTAAGTATTGTTGAAGGAAAATCTCCCCTACGGACAGGTAGATCTCCTCTTGAGCTAGACTCTTAACTCTTAGGCAGAAGGCAGCTTAATGGACAGCGACTTCCTTTTAGATATATACAAACTAATGCATGAGGAGGAAGGAGAAAAGTACCTTTTATGCGGCATTTTGTTCTGGGATACGAGTTGAGCTTCAATATTTAAACTTCTCGATGAGTTCTGTAGACAAAACAATAGTACAACCACTCCTACTCTATTGATATTAGCTTGAAATAGATCTATCTATCGTAGACAAGTTCATGTGAGATTAAACACAAACTAGAATGAAGCTTGAAGTGAAGCATGTCATATTAATGAGAACAATGACAATAATAACTTACAATAAATGAATCTTGAGTCACGGCAACCGTCCGTCCCCTTTGTCTAACCCTTGTAGAAAAGATCCTGATCAGGACGTGTAACTTTCATTGATTTCTCCCTGTGAGATCATAGGTCCCTTGCTTCCAAATCACCTCTGTTCCAACACCACTTATAGATCATAAGTTTGTTGTGATTCTCCTTTTAAGTCCCCTTTCACCATGAGAAAGCTTGCTTATATAGCAGTGGAGAGGCTTTAACCATGATTATATCCTTGGGAAGTTGAGGATTTTCCTCCTTCAGTTGATGATCTACCCTAAGATCATGTGCATTTGGACTAGAATTGAATCAAGCTGCCTTCTAGAATGAAAGAGTCCTTCCCCCATTCATCTCAACAACAACTACTGCCGGAATAGGCAGCAGCTCCATCAAAAGGCCATTAGGCGTTGTGGCTCCCTAGTAGCCAGTGTTTGGGGCGTAACACTCCTAAATCAATAAGCTCCTCTAGAAGGGCGAAAACTTTTAACTCTCGAGCCGGTGTAAGGGGAGTTCCAACACTCTGAGATAGTTATAAGGGAGGGCTCCCCTCCAAAAACTTAGTTCTTGGGGTGCTTTTCGGATGGAAAAAGGTTTATAAGCCTGTGACTCATTTCTCCTCTTCCAAATCAAATGTTTGAGGTGTTTCAAGTGTCCCTTCTATGTTGTTATAGGTGTATAGGCATCATGGAAGTATGCTTTCTTTGACACTAGACACTTGTAGGCAAAATGTGACACTACGACCTTGTAATGATGACACTTAGAGCAACTATCAAAGTGAGTATTTTTATGTAACAAATTGCCCCCAAAGTATGAAGTTAAGAAGACGAGAACTGATAACTGAAAAGCTTTATGAACTCAAAGGGTATGGCGTGAAAGGAGCGACAAAAGGCGCACAAACATCCAACAAATATTATGACATGTTTCAAACCCAAAGCCCAGACATACCTATGCTTGGGTGATCAAGACACCCTAGATATGGCCATAAAATACACTGCGGACCTATAATTGTATTGATAAAAGGTATAGCCACTAAAATACACTGTGGATCTATAACTCATGACATGAGCTGATTGTAGCCATGAAGAATACAGTGGATCTACAAGATGAAAAAAACATAGCCAGCCAATACAAAGTGGATCTGTCTTGTCATATCGTGTCATTGTTCGAAAACTCCATCATAACCTAGGCAAAGTACATATCAAGTGATCACTCAACCCGGGGTCAGCTTCTTCTTGATCTGATGTAAGTAGAAATATAACCGTAATGAATAGATGTCAGATGTCAAACATGGTAGAAACCCACTTGATTACCCGGTCAATAGTGTAAACGTTAACAAGCTGAGAGATCACCATTAATGTCAATGATTCCCAAGGTACCTAGTACATTCAACGAATGTGAATGGATGAGATGAGTCGAACATCCGTGGAATCATCGATCGAGGAAGGTCAATGATGTAAACCCTTTGTTGAATGTGAGGCACGCCATTGAGGCATGCGGTCCCAAAGTACTAGCTGGTTTCTAGAACCTAGTTTCTGGATAATGTGGTGAAGTCGACAAGAATAGGCTAAAATTAGAGAGACGCTGATGTATCCCCATCAATGACATAAACTTGAACATAGGGTCTCAATTGGTGGATCAAATGAACATGGGTAAACCACGGGTATTGTAACAGATATTTGTGATGGCTGACTCATGAGGCAGATACTTCCATTGAACATTGAGGCACAATAGCGAAACATGACATGGACAACTTTACAATCTGATGGATGCTATGACTTCGTCGGTGACCCAAAGGTGAAGAAAACTCAAAGAGTTGGCTCGGTCTGGGGTTCAGCGGTTAAAATCGTGCAAAGACCAGTGTAAAGTGTTCAGAGGCGACTCTAAGAATTACTTGATAATGTTCTCAAAAAAAATTGCTTGGCTTGCTGAACAAATTCCCCCATCCGGATAGGCGAGTACCTCTTTTTAATTGCTTGGCTCGAGGAGGGTAACACATGTGACCTGCTCACTGCCAGGTAGTTCCTCTTCCTTTGTTTAACGAGCTGGAAGAAGTAAGGTTTGGTCCCGCCATGGGCCACGTGATGTTTGTTTAGCAGAGTCCATAGAAGGTAAACTTGAAGGTTTTTCATGATATAGAGTCTGGAAAAACACTTAAAAGAAACTCTCTCAGTTCCTTTTTCAAAAAAATAGTCTGGACGAGACCGAAAAGATGGCTATCCACTCCTTGAGCGTTTTCTTCAAGTAATTTAAGCAGTGAAGAGAACAAGGTAAACTCAATAATCTTTTTCATGTTTAGAGAGTCTGTGAAGAACTTAAAGATGACTCCAATGTTGTCCTTTTAGTAATGTTGGTCTCCTTGAGGCCAAGAGATAAATTATCTTTCGAAAGATGCCCTTTCAAACCTTTTAGCAGTGGAAAGGAAGCAAGATCACTTTCGGCAATATTTTCATGTTTAGAGAGTGCGAAAAGAGCAAGGAGACTCCGGGGTTCACTTTTAGTGTATCCATATAGGTTCAAAAGAGATATAAAAGTTTACCGGGATGCATTCTCATGTATTTCTGAGCACAAGAAAGAACAAAGACTAAGCCGATGCTGACTTGAAAGCTAGTGGCTTAACTCGGAAAAAGGATCATCAAAGGCTGGAGACATGCCCTCAGAGCTTCAATTCATTCACCAATTCACGATGTTGTCACCAATTTCTCTAGTAGATGAGAAAAAGGAGAAGGGTGGATGAAAGGAAGGTTCAAGAAGGTGATTGTTTCATTTTTTAACGATCGATCTTGACACGGGAAAAGAACTATGCTCGGGACCTCTGTTTCATTTTTTTTAACGAGTTTGAAATCAGAAAATCGTGCTCAAGGCTACGCTTCTTGATCATGGCTTCCAAAGGACCAATGCTCTAGAAAGGTACCATGTCAAAGACGAAAACTTGGTCATGGCTTCCAAGAGATGCCGTCGAATGGAAGGTAATCACTCTGGAAGGAACATGTCGAGGAGTGCAAGTGGCCGAGGTAATGAGATCAGGCTCCAATAACCCTCTTGAAGAGATCACCATGTCAATACGTGGCATGCATCCCGGAGGATCATGGAATGTATACATAATAATTGACATCTTGTGAGGGAACTATCTTGTCTGCATATAAGACCATAGGATATAACTTGATGGAGCCCGATGAATGAAAGTTGATCAATAGTCACAATTCTTCCATCGTGAAGATATCACATGAAAAGGTGGATACAAGAACTTTCCTTAGCATAAGACATAATCCCATGAGGTAAGAAATCCAAGGGGTCTCAAACTACATGACATCGATAAAGATAGTTTTCCCTCCGAGAGTTACAGGAAACTGAGAGGAAGGATCCATAAATGTTGAATAGTTCTCTGTTAAAAGCTAATAGATTTTTTGTAACCGGCACAAAATTGCGGACAACCCAAAGCGTTGCCAAGCAGAAGACAAAATACTAACGGACGCACCTTCATCTGTCAACGTCTGAGGAACGTACCGACCATGAACCTGTACTGTATGTCAGAATGAATGTGAGAGGGAAGATGGGGTCTAGTTAGCACACCCTAATCAAAAGGGATGGTCTCATTACATGGAGGAGGTCCTACGGGAGAAAGAGGAATGCCCCAGAACGGTAGAGTCGATGATAATAGGAAAAACATGAGCGTGTCGGGTTTACTCTCCTATAGGATCGGCCAGATGATTGGATCGGATCAACCAATGGTGGACTTGGATAGACCACTTTAGCACTCTTCGGAAGAGTGGGGTGACGAGGAAGGGACTAGATCAGTCTCTTTGACATTCCTCAATGGAGAATGGGATCGATCGATGGCGGAATCGGATCGACCACTTTTGCACTCTCCAGAGGAAGAGTGGGGCTGGCAGGAAGGGGCTGGATCAATCACTTTGACATTCCTCAATGGAGGAATGGTCGGCCGACAGGACTGGATCGACCACTTTGGTACTTTTAAGAGGAAGAGTGGGATTGACCAAGAAGGAATTTTGGATCAATCACTTTGACATTCTCAAGAGAGGAATGGGGTCGACGGGTGGAAAGCGGTCGAATGCTTTGGTGTCATTCTCTAATGAGAGAGTGGGATTGAACGAGGGATGAAAGCGGTCGACCACTTTGGTGTCACTTTTTTTATGAAGAGCGGGGCTGATCAATGATAGAATTTCGATCAACTACTTGGGTTTATGGTTCAATCGAGGAGGAAACTAGATTGACCACGATCAACGGACTGATCGAGGATGGAACTGGATTGAACAGTCCATCAACCAACGATAGGTCGGAGGAAAATTACGATAACCTTTGGAATTTGAAGTTTTCCCAAAAGAGAATAAGCCCTCGTCCACGCGAGGAAAAAGGTGAGAGTAATGCAGCACATAGCGAGGGCAAGGGAACTTGACTGTTTGCTTCTTCTTACCAACATGAACATCACTAGTTGACGAGTTATCATCGACATGGTGACGATGATGTGGAGAGACCACATTTCTATGACCTTGGGGAGACGAGGGAAATCCCTCGAAAAGTGGTCACCCTTACAAAGGTTGCAAGGAATTTGGGTTTTGGATTCTTGTTTTAATCTTGTTGACTCATCAACACTCGATACTAATATGATAGCGGACAACGAACAGCATCTGATTTTGTTGGGGCCTTTGTCCTTTTTCGGTTCTTCTTCTTCTTCTCTTTCCTTTCTTCTTCTTGATCAACACGGCTGCCTTTAGAGCTTTCATTAGGAGAAGAAGGAGAAATGGAAAGAGATTTAGAGAAGAAAGCGAAATGGTATGAGGTTGATGTGTGGGTAGTGTATTGACATCAAAAGTGTGGAATTGCAAGCAGAAACGTGGGAGGATTGAGATCGCGAGTGGGAACAACCAAAGCTGGCCAATCCAATAGTGAGTCTGGAAGGCTTGAGTGTGACTTATATGGAGGACCAAAGTTTCCAAATGAAGGAAAGATATAAAGTCCCCGAGAGAAGGGTTCAGCATTGGTACTCCGGTTTGATACCATTAACAGCGACTCGCCTAAGGTCCACTAAGTAGGCTCGACAACACAGCTATGAATCTAGAAGCAATCAATCAAACAAAACCTTCCTATGATGAAACACTAGTTGGTGATGAAATCCAACATCAGCGAGATGGAAAATAGGAAGGAGGGGATAGAATGCGGTGGATTAGTTACGTTGGCGACCTGCTTATGGACTTATGCCTTGGTGCAAGATTCCACCCGATGGTATTGGTTACCCGCAAAAAGGGCAGTGAGTTTGACCAATCATACGTTCGGGTACAATAGGACTTCCCTTCACCATCACCTTGTGGACCTAAAGATTGTGGCTACTAAATTCACCAACTCGTGGTCGAGGCCCCTGAGGTATAGTCGACAATCCGATTAAACGTATGGGCGGATAACATATTCCCAGGACTCGGTGCCATTAACACTGACTCGACCTAAGGTCCACTAAGTAAAACAAACAACACACGCTATGAATCTAAGAAGCAATCAATCAAACAAACCTTCCTATGATGAAACCACTAGTTGGTGATGAAATCCAACATCGCGAGATCAAAATAGGAAGGGGAGGGGATAGAATGGGTGGATCAGTTACGTTGGCGACCTGCTTAATGGACTTATGCCTTGGTGCAAGATTCCACGCAGTAATTGTGGATTTACCCACCAAGGAGCCCGAGTGAGTTTGACCAATGTCTGTTCCAGGTACAATGAGACTTCCCTTCACCATCACCTTGTGTGAGACCCTAAAGATTGTGGCTACTAAGGTCACCAACTCGTAGTCAGCCCCTAGGCGGGTATAGTCGACAATCCAGTCGAAACGTATGGGCAGGATAACAAGTCCAAAATTAGCTTGAAAGGCTCCCACACATAATCGTCGGTATACCTTACAGTGACCCCCAATATACGATCCGACCACTACAAACAGTTGGGCCACGGAGGGATAATCTCTGTAACTCACCCGAATGCGACCTCGTGCGTAACCCCTGTGTGAGAGGGGGATCCCAGCAAGCCAATACGACAATTGGATTTGACTCTTCCTACCGCAAGATACTATGTTTGTTCGATAGCTTTGGAAAGTTATCCTTTCAACCTATTCCAAAGCCCTACACCTTAAACTAATGCAGGTTTGCTAACAAAGATGTAAAAAGTATGATAAATTTTAGTTAAGCATTGATTTTAATGGCTGTTGTTTACTCAGAGGGTGTATGCAAGTGAAATTGATGGAATGATGACTCAATTCCAAAAAATATGCATGAAGTATGATAAGCAATCATTTCTTTTCAATGAATACCTATTTAAGGGAAAGAGGAAGAGTCGTTTTCACTGTCAAACACTTGTAAGGAATGCCCTCAATAAATTTTGTTCTCAATCAAATCCAATATGATGCTACAACATTTCAGAAATGCAAACGAATATGAAAACTAATCATTAAAATATACTTTTTGTCGTTTGCATGAGAATGATGATCAATTCAATGAAAAACTTGTCCTACCAACTACTCTTTTAGATCAAGGAGATCGGACAAGAAAACGCAGATTTTGCACAAACAACACACCCTTTTGCAATCAAACAAGAGAAAGAAAACCAAAAACGCAAAAGGAAGGAGAAAGAGATTGGATCAGGTGACCTTAAAGAACCAAATGAGAAGAGTTACAGACTTCTAAAGTCCTTCACTAGAGTTCCCGCTCAGTCGGATAGGAGAGGAAAAAGCAGTGGATCGATTTCAAGCTCTCAATAGCAAAAACTCAAAAAGAATGAAGAAGGGCATAAAATATGAACAACAAGGTGTTTACTTCTTAGGAGGAAGCATGTCAAAGGTCAAAGGAAGAATCATTGAATCACAAAGCAACTCAACAAGTGAAAAAACAGGGTTTTTAACCTCAAAAATGCAATTTTTTGAAGGGATTTTGTGAAAACAGGGGTTGGCGCTCTAGTGTAAGGAACACCAGGGCATTATAAAGCTCTTTCCAACACTCTAAGAGAGTGCTGGCACCCTACTAACAAGGCAGGGGAGCGCTGGTGCCCAAAAACTCACAAAAATGTCCAAAAAACCTTAAATTTTAGTCAAATTTTGACAAACAAGCTGAGTGTGATGGGGTAAAGAGTCAATCAGCATACGAAATCAAACATATGATATGAAAAAGATATGAAAACAATCAAAGGGTAAGACAAGGTCTATGAGGAAAAATCAAAACCAAAAGTTTGATTCGATCCTCCCCAGTATAGTCGCCAGTTTCTGTTGAAGGAAAATCTCCCTGCGGACAGGTAGATCTCCTCTTGAGAGATAGACTCTTAACTCTTAAGACAGAAGATGCTTAACGTGGACACTGACTTCCTTTCAGATCTATACAAACTAATGCATGAGGAGGAAGGAGAAAAGAAGTACCTTTTATCGGCGTTTGTCCCTGCACGCTCCGAGTTGAGCTTCAATCTTTCGTTTCTTGATGAGCCCTGTAGACAAATAATAGTAAAACCACTCCCTACTCTATTGATATTAGCTTGAAATAGATCTATCTATCAGAGACAATTTCATGTGAGATTAAACACAAACTAGAAAGAAACAGGCCAAGTGTGTCATATTAATGAGAACAATGACATAAGTAACTTACAACCGTAGATGCGAGTGCGACAACTTTGTCAAGTCCCCTTTGTCTAACCCTTGCTCAAAAGATCCACGATCCGGACTACAACAACTTTACTGATTACTCCCTATGAGATCATAGGTCCCTTGCTTCCAAATCACCTATGTTCCAGCACCACTTATAAGATCATAAGTTAGGTGTGATTCTCCTTTTCAGTCCCCTTTCACCATGAGAAAGCTTGCTTATATAGCCTTGGGAAGGATTTAACCACTTGAGATATCCTTGGGGAAGTTGAGGATTTTCCTCCTTCGGTTGAGGATCTTCCCTAAGATCATGGCTGGACTAGGAATTCGAATCCAACTGCCTTCCAAGAATGAAAGGATCATTCCCCCATTCATCTCAACAACTTAACTACTGCCCAGAATAGGCAGCACTCCCTCAAAAGGGCCATCAAAGCGTTATAGCGCTCCCTAGTATTGTTTAGGGGAGCGCCAGCACTCCTAAAATCAATAGCGCTCCTCCAGAAGGGCCAAATAAACTTTATAATTCTCCCAGACAATGTAAGGGGGAGCGCCAACACTCTCAGAAGAGGTATAGGGGAGCGCTCCCCTCCAAAAACTTAGTTATTGGGGTGCTTTCAGATGGAAAAAGGTTTATAAGCCTACTGACTCATTTCTCCTCTTCCAAATCAAATGTTTGAGGTGTTTCAAGTGTCCTTCTCATGTTGTTATACGTACGACATAGGCATCATGGCAATATGCTTTCTTTGACACTTGCGACACTTGTGAGCAAAATGCGACACTTATGACCTTGTAATGACGACACTTGCGACACTATCAAAGTGAGTATTTTTTATGTGTAACAAGTATAAGTTGAAAAAGGTTTTAAATTGTACTTGATACTGATTCACCCCCCTCTCAGTATCAACAGATTGGTTGTTGTCATTGATGTCAACCCTAGTCATGGGTTTTGGACTACAAGATTGATAAAGGTATTTGGAAATGAAGGACAATGCACATGCATATACAACACCCATGAATGG
>SNQJ01S0041235.1:46789-58514 GCA_010110895.2 Picea sitchensis | reverse complement strand
AGGTCACTTTTCTACTAAAACCATTTCTTTTAATATTATTAGAAAAGGATACTATTGGCCTTCAATATTTCGTGATTCTTATGTTTTTTCAAGATCTTGTGACAAGTGCCAAAAGTTTGTTGGGAAAGAACGCCTTTCATCCATGCCTTTACAACCTGTCCTCCTGGACTTTCCTTCTTCAAAATGGGGTTTGGACTTTCTTGGTCCTATTAATCTTCCATCTTCAGCAAGGCAAGTCTTTATCTTGACATCCATAGACTATTTTACAAAATGGACTGAAGTTGTCCTGCTTAAACATTCGCAGGATGAGCAGGTGATTTCTTTTCTTGAAACTAATATTTTTTCCATATTTGGTCTTCCTTTGGAAATTATTACAGACAATGGTCCCACTTTTATTTCTACTAAGCTGACCCAATTTTTAGCTAAGTTGGGGGTTAAACATTTTACCTCATCAACATATTATCCCCAAGGTAATGAGCAGGGCGAGTTTAACAATAAGAATCTGGAAAGAATTATCAAGAGGGTCATTGAAGATGAGCCTCGTCAATGGCACACTCTCCTCACTTACGCCCTTTGGGCAGATCACACTACCACCAAAGTGAGCATTGGTTTCACTTTTTTCCAGCTTGCTTATGGTCAAGAAGCCATTTTTCCTACTAAGCTGGAAATTTCCTCCTTGAGGTTAATGCTACAAGTTTGCACTTTTGGATTTAGAGGAACAAAGGACATTTGCCTTGGATAATACAAAGAGAAGACAACAGACTGTTAAAAGATATTTCAATAGAAGTATCAAGGCTGTCAAATTTAAAGTTAATGAAAAGGTATTGATGTGGGATTCATCTCATGTTGATAGAGGAAGGCATTCAAAGTTCAAAAAATTATGGTTGGGTCAGTTTAAGATTGCTATTGTCCTAGGCACAAATTCTTACATCCTAAAGGACTTACAAGAGTGATTGTTTTCCTACAGCACTAACGGTTCCCAGTTAAAACACTGTGTATAACCAACTCAGAAGTTTTAACATTGTGTTGAATGTTTTTTGTATTATAGTAGTTTTAAGCTTTGATTTTACATTTTTGTTTTAAATTTCTGTTATTTCAATTTTGTTGTTTCATTTACACTATGACATTTCTTGCTATTTTGTTTCTTTTGACTTCTTTCTTGTCAAAATAAAATGTTGGATCAGTTTTTCCACAGCGACGTTATTCTGCAAATTATTGTTAGTCAATAACAGTCAAGTTACACAGCTGTCATGATGTTCCCCTTCGAAGCATCAGTGAAATTGTTATCTGCTTCAAGTTTTGTTTTACAAGATAGTTGGTTTTATCCCTCTTCTTCTTTCCTTTTCTTCCATCCATTTCAAGATCCAAAAGAGCATTTCAGAAGAAAAAAATCTACTTGAAGTCAAGAACGTTTTACTATGATTAATTGAATGATTATGCTTACAGGGGTAAACCCCCTCATACTTAACACTTTTCATGAGTTATTCCCAAATTTCCAGTAATATTTCCATTAAATCCGCTCACTTCCCCCTGTGGCATAATCTTTTTGATGTATATCTTCTTGATCTGATGTTACTGGTCTGCGAAACTAGACATTTTGAGTTCGTAATCTGTTGGAAACAGATTTCCCTATGCAGTCGCCAGTTTGTTGACGATTAAAATCGTAATGATGATTTTTTCTCGCAAAGTATTGCTAAAAGCGCTATTATTTAATTATGATAATAATATAATACTAGTACGTGG
This sequence comes from Picea sitchensis, assembly GCA_010110895.2. Taxonomy (NCBI): domain Eukaryota; kingdom Viridiplantae; phylum Streptophyta; class Pinopsida; order Pinales; family Pinaceae; genus Picea; species Picea sitchensis. Next base: position 56,771 of record SNQJ01S0041235.1, on the reverse strand, counting down.
GACCCCCTTGTAGACTAGAGGCGCAAGGATAGACATATTACACATATTCTGATGTCGTTATGATGTTGCCTACATAGTCCTACATTTTTTATGATGCAGTCTTGGTTTCATTTGGCGTGATAATGAGTGGATAATGCATTATTGTTGAATGTTGTTGGTAATCACTTGCGACATAGAACAGTTCCCATGGGTATGAGGATCATGTTGTTTACAGGTGCTATGTAACTTAGTTACTAATTCATGTATTGATTACTTATCCACATATATGCAAGGGATAATTAAATGGGAACTTGATCAAAACAAAGAAAAAAACTATGAAAAGGTTCTGGAATTATAGAAAAAGGAAAGAAACTATGTATTAATCCTAAAGTCGTGATAAAATACCACATGCAAACTTCGGATGAAAAAATTAATGGATACAAGTGTTATTCCTAACTATTATACTATGGTTTGGTTAAAGGGATATGCAATTTTGATTAAAATATTGAAAGGAGGCACATATAGCAATGTTGATATGTGATTATTGTGTGAAGTTATGACAAAGGTTAACATAGAGATATGAGATATCTCAGGTGGTCCACTATGCATTTGATATGGTATCAGATATTACAATGGATATGGCATTGAATTTTGGCATTGGTTATGGTTTGATGTTAGTGGTGAATGTTAAGTTAATGGGTTGGCTCATACATGAATTGAATGGGATCGGGTGAGGAAGCGACGTGCATTTACTGCACGTCACTCCAAACCTCCCTACTGCCCGTCACCCTAGCATTGTTGCATTATTGCATTGTTGCTCTGTTGGTTGTGGATGCTCCACATTTTCAAGTTTTGGAAGGGAAAACTCGGCCAACTCATCATTTAAGCGATTTTTTCACAAGTATGTTTCTTTTCTCTCCATCCATGATGGATTATATATACTATGAATCAAATGGTGGCTCAGGAATGCATGGATTCTATGTTTTCTTGAGTTTTTCGACTGTGTGTAAATATGGTGTTGTGGCTTTCTATGATGACTGTGAAATGTTGATGATTGTAAGAAGAATAATGATTATTGTTGAATATAAAGGTTGCGCATTGGTTATTTTCTCGATCAGTGTTGTTTTTTATGATGGTTCTCTGTGAAATAATGGTGACAGTGGTGCAATGAAGCTCTGTGTTTTATGGTTGAAGCGTTTTTACCACCGGTTGTATTTCAGTGACTATAAACTCATTTATCTCTCAGTCATTGTCGTAATCTTTATGCGGTTGCAGAGCAACTATCGACAGATGGGTGCTTCTGTTATCTAAACCCCGAACTATTGTTGATGCCTGCTCCTTACTGTCTTTTCATTGAAATCTTTCCAAAAGTCCAGTCTTGGTCGGCCCGAATGTTATTATAGGTCTATGTTTGTGTTAAATGGATGTGAGTTGCTAAGGTATTCCACACACCACTCCTCTCATTCCTACTATAATGCAACTCCTAGGTGTTGCAAAGAAACATTAACTCTCTATGTTTTTTGAGTTCTATCATTGTTTGAATTAATTGTCGTCTCTTCTCTTCAAAAAAGTGTTGGTGACATATGTGTGCAACTAGGTTGTTTAAACTCGAATTGCCATATTGGGAAGTCATGAGTGTCATGCATGTTCTCGCGCACCCCGACAGGGGTCCATCCTTGGTTAGTTGGTCACAGCGGCCCCTAGTGGGACACAATGCCTTTTGACATGTATCCCTCAGATCAGTTTCATCCACTAAGATATTGAGCTTGACCCTTCTAGATCCAAGGTAATTCACTGACTCCCCCCTACTTATTTATTCTTGTAGGATTCGTCTGTTTTCTCAATGGGGTTAAGTAGAATTGATCAAGAAAAACCCTTTCTTCATGCATGTGGTTCCTTTATGTGCCCTGTGGGAGACCGGGGATCAGGGGGAGCGGGCTTATTTCCTGGTATCCCATAGGGCCTTTAGGTATTTTTGGTGCATCACATGATGTTGCATGGCTATCCACAACCATTCACAAGAACACATGTATTGATGAATATCTATGTTTGGTATGAATATTTCTTGTATAGATGCTTTGACTACTGCCCATTCTCGATAAAGTTCTCGATGTGTTTCCGACCAATGCATAGAAATTCCTATGAGAACTGTATCCAGAGCGTGAACACGGTGGTGTTCGGGACTATGTTGTATCCCGACAATAAATGCATCCACCGAATCCGACCCATCGTACCGGAAGGATCCAAATTCTTCCTCACGCACTTCAGTGGTGATATGCACACACCTCCTTGTCGATACTTCATAAATTTTATGTTACCACCTTTCCATGGCTTCTTTAGAATCGGTGTCATATGATCTCATGCTCCACCAAATTAACTCTTTGTCTGCATTGGGGTTGATGTAGTCTTCCCTACACCTAGTGATTTTATAAATGTTCTCAATTATAGAGCTCTGTGCATCCTCATCCACCAGCTCATTGTACTAGTCCCCTTCATTAGGATCTAGAGGTGCAATTATGCGCAAGGTGTATGTTTCAAATGACATCTTCCTCTTCTTCAAATTTAACACTACATTGTTGTCAAAGGCCCAGTCAATGCCAAGAAATGAAGGGTATGGATGGAAGTCATCCATAATCTCTATGACTTTAAAATCAACCTTCATTTTCACCCCTTCTATATTCACCTCCACTTGCTCCAGTTGGCCTATAGGATAGATCCTATATTGGTTTTCCAACCACATCTAGATGGGTGACCAGACCAAATTTCATTTCCCCATCAACTCATGGGACTAATTTAGTAGAATATTGGCGTCGGACCCTAGATCCAGTATGACTCCATCTATATTATAACCACCAAGCTCAGTTGTCATCTTGAACTCTCTGCTAGTGCATTTATTCTTGTTGATCTAACAAACCTCATTTTCTAGTAGAGGGGATAATATACTTCTATCTATCGGCTCCTTCCCCATACAAGTGGCTAACATATGCATCAATTTCTCCGCAACATCAGGATCATTGATCAATCTCAAGCAGCAATGTAGGAAATTACTTACTTTATCTTCAGTGTCTATCTTGCAACCCAAGTCACACAATGCTTTTGCATGTGTTGCACAATGTAATTCCTCAAGGAGATGTTCATCAATCACTCTTTGCTCGACGCGTCATATATATTCTTTTTTGCGTGCTTCTTCCATTGACCTCTACGTTGCACATTACATCTCCTCACGCATACGAGCTTCCTCCAACGATATTTGTGTCGCGGTTGCAACTCTTCTTGGGCACAAGCCTCTTCCAACGAACTTTGTGTTTCTCGTTGCTCCTCTTCATTGATACGAACATTGTCAAGCGACCTCTATGTCACTCACTTCACTTCTTCATGGATTCGATCCTCCTCAAGTGATATTTGGGTCAAGTGTTTTATCTCTTCATACACTCTTTCTTCTTTCATGGCTCTCTACGCATCGCGCAGAAACTACTTTTGTTGGGCAGCATCGAACTTAGGAGGGAGTTGTGCAACCCCTTTGATTTTCCCCTACGACCTTGGACCTGAGTTTTCACCATGCTTGAATTCCATTCCTTTCTTTGCTAATCCTCAGGTTATAACTTGGACATCAACTTCCCCTTTCCTTCTTCGTATTCCCGCGCAGCTCCACATGAACCATGTTGCATTTTAATTTATTTTATTCCCACTTTTTTACTAAGCCAAGGCTGTCCTCTATGACATGCTTGAGGCTATAACGGTATATGCAAAGCGTGCGCGATTTGATAAACAACTAATCTCTCCACAATTGAAACAAGTGGGGGGTATGCGTCTCCCTCCTCCATATCCTCATCTGCGACTGCACCCATAACCACCTATGCGGCCTCCTTAGTATATGTCTCTCTCAGCACCACCATGATCACCACCCTTTTGTTCTTCTTGTACCTAGAATGCATCATGAGTATTGTCCTGCATTAGCTGGAGTGATCGGCAATTGTTGACATCATGTCCCATGGATTTGTATAATTCGCAAAATGGAGTATGATGCATCTTCATATACTTCTCCAAAGTTGGACAGCAGGGTGGTACATGGCCCCACTATCTGCAAACCTTGCACCACTCTACCTGAGGCCTAGCTGGAAATGCATTTGGCATGCTCATCACGACATATTTTTCAAGTATAGGGAAATCATCCCTACAATGCCCCTCAGATCAACATGTGGTACACCAGACGTGCTCGTGCACAAATTTTGTTTTAGTCATATCTTTCAACTACATCATCAGGTTGGCCAATTGTGACTCCACCTATGCCAATCTTGTCGACATCTTTGCCCCTCTTAATGTATCCTCCAAGTGCATCACAATATCCATGACCTTTTCTTGAGTCGTCACCTTCTACTGGGTGAGCGGGACTTGGATATGGTGGAGTAAACCCACAATGAACCATTCTTTGTGTTGCACATCCTGGATATGGAATGTCAACCTATCCAACAATATTGAACTGTTGGTCATAGTCCCACACAGTTTCTCCTTGTTTCTACTTAATGATCTCCTTGATTTATGTAATACATTGAGACTCTAACTTAGGTTTCCTGAACTCCTTAAGCAGATATTGTTTGATCTCTATCAGGGACCTCACTTGTCCTGTTGGCGCAGTGGCTTTGTACTTCATGTACCACGTCAAGGCTTTGTCCCTAAACATGGTCTCCAGCTGCGCAATCTTTGCTTCTTCGTCTGTGATCCTCTTCATAGACCATATTGATTCACATGTGAACCAATGTTGTTTTGCATCATCCTTACCCATTCCATGGAAAATAGGTAACGTTGGGGTGCTATCATGATTGCTCATCTTCAATCTTGAACTAACTACTTCGATATGACTGTTGGGTCTCATGGTTCTCAACACTGATACTCTCCTTGGTGAAGTAGCACTGACTTCACATTTTTCTTCATTGTCCCTTCTCTTTTCCTTCTACTCTTTCTCCTATTCCAATCTCCTCGTTATATGTTGTTATTTCTTCTTGATTACAAATGCACAAGGGGGTTGGTTCAAATGGGAGGTAATTCCATCTTCTTCTAACATTTCTTGTGAGGTGACCCAGAGAGTTTCCTACTTGTAGCCACACAAGACCATCTACTATCACCAATTCTCCTCCACCACCATTAGGGGGGCCTCCATCTTCTTCTCCTTCTCTTGTGTCTATACTATGTGCCTTATATTCCTCTAAGGTTGCGGCACTCTGCAATAGCCAAGGGGTTCATACTTCGTCTTTGGGGCCACTCTTTCTACTACCACTAGTACTACTACTATCGGTATCCTCATTGGACACCCTGCTCTCAATGTCATGCCTCTTCACGAGCCTAACTTCACTTGTGCCTCTCTCTAGCACAACACACGCTTTCACATGTTCTCTGGGTGCGGTCTCTTTTCTCTTCACCCCGGGCTCGACTCCTCATCATGTGCCCCTAGATAAATTATTTCCACCTCTATGTTATGTTTTCCTTCTCAACTCAACTCTTCTTGTGTATCTCTCAGCTCTCTCTTTCCTTTGTTCCTATGGGTTCATTTCATTCCTCACCTCATTTCAAAAACTTATGGATCATCCTCAATGGATCCATCTCCTTCCTCATTTTCTCCCATATTTTCAATCCCCCCCCCTCCCAATGCTGGGAAATTCTACTCAGCCATCCTATTGGGATCCATGTGCCTCAACCCTTTCTCCACGAATAAAATCTTGATCCGGAGAAGTATTTTTTCCAGCATGTGTTTCCTAGGACCTTCTGTGAACTTTCTTTCAACCTCATTGAAAGAATCAGTAAAACAAATTCAATGATATTAACCCCTCCTTTACTCAAGAAAACCAGAAATCAATGGCTTGAGTCCACTTGTTTTCCAATTCCCTCAGTCGATTAAGTGTGGCTTGATCCCAAACCACTGGCTCTAGAGGCCACAAAGCAGAATTGGTAGCAGACTACCTTTTCAACCATTCATACAATAAACAAGGAAATCAAATAAAGAAAATCTCATGCATATCGGTGTAGAGATACTTATCTTTCCATCGCTTCACCTTGACTCTCATACCTTGAGTTTCTCACTGGGAAAACTCATGTTCTTTTGCAGTTAACCAATCTTGAATTTCCTCTCGAGATGGATACCACCTCATTTCTTGCCTTCATCGTTCAATACAATACTTTCAGGTCCCGACAATGGAACCATTTGTTGGGTCATTTCACACTTGTGCGCGTCCTTCTTAACATTGGGGGGTTAAGACCCAAGGTTCATCCAAAGTTGACCAACAAAAACCCCAAAGCATCGACATATCAATCTTCAACCAAGGTTGAAGAAAGTCTCACTCGAAATACGATGAGGATCACAGAGACCATCTGGGCTTGTGTTGGGGATGAAGGGATTAAATGCTCAGAGATCCAACTGGGTTGGCATTCAGACATTTCATAGCTGACATTATATTATTATCAATATGCAAAAACAATACGCATACATATCCAAATACCATATAAGGAACACATAATAGATTAGAATCGTTGCAGCTTTATTATTCTCCTCATTCCATCAAACATAGGTACACATTAAGAAAAACCTACTTGACAGAAATAGAGTCTCATATCCTCTCTATATAATTCCCCATACTTACAATACATTGCGCCATGCACATCCTTTCAGAACTTAGACATATGACAAACTCGTACTTACAATCAATAGCATTACAGCATTACAATTCTACAGAGACTCAGAGCGAGCTCCTCAATAGTGGACAACAACAACGACTTAGTGAATCAACTCAACGCTAACATCAATAGCAAAGACAACCTCATCTTTGTCATCCTTGGTTCCTTTTATATCATTCTCGACTCTGGATCTGTGTCTCTATCAACTCTGCTCCACTTCCTCTGCCAACTAACAATCTCGCACGCTTATGCCACCTACCTGCATCCACGTATCCTTTCTGGAAACAGAGCAATCTTAGTTGTCTTGCCAACTCATCTTTTGTCTGCTCCATGTTCCCTTGTGCTTCTAGTAGTAATCATTAAGGGATATTTCTTGATGATTCCTTTCTTGATTCCAGTATGCATCTTCTTGAATTAAAGTGTGCATTCAAAACTCGGATCGATGTGCATTTGGTAGACCTTGGGCTTGGCACGCAATATCAAAACTCGGTCTAGCATGTGCTTCTTGTCAATCCTCACGAAGTTTCTTGTGCATGCACAAAACTGAAATGGGCGTGCACGACTTTGTTTGTGCATGTCGCAAGATTAACCCAAAACTTTAGGAGCCAACAATGAGTTCAACTAGTTAATGGCTCCACACAACCTTGAAAAGAAATCCTCATGTGCATACCATCTTTAAATAAATGACTATGTTGTTGAGAATGATATATAGTTTGTGGGTAGGACTCATTCGTGTGTTACTAAATTAGCATTTAATTTCTTCAACAATAAAGTGCATATTGAATTGATCATGATAAAATAATAGAACCAATAATGAAGTCTCTTGGATATCTAATGTTGGTGGAGTTGAGATATACTTATTATGTTTTAATTCTTTGAAATATTCAATGAAGGTTAGTAGGTGTGTATGACATGTGACTACACATTTATATGATTATGAGATGATTGATTCTCTAGTTGAGTTAAACCATACTAATTCTTTGCTTGAGAGTACAGAATGTGGTTAAAGCCTATGTGCTTAAGCTTGGCACTAGAATAATAAACCGCGTTGACAAACTTTGTGGGCAGATTGCCTTTGTTTGCAAGTGAACGTTGTGCTATGAAGATGAACAATGTGAATGGTAATATGATTAATCAGTTAGCTAAGATGTGAATATTCTTTTTAAATATGGCATTGTCCTTGAACTTGTTGGGTGACGCTTTATACATATCTTGGTAAATTCGTAAATGGAAAAGACGGTTGATTGTGTTAAGAGCCATTGTCTGCGTGTATGACATGTAAGCCAAGGTTTTGGTTTCATTGGAATGAAGTTGGTTTTCGAGATTATACTCATGTCGTTAGATTGTGATGGAATGATGGTGATTGGTGATTGTTGAGAGCGTGAAAATAGTTTGAATGCTTAATCGTTATGTATGTAAATATTTTTAAATAACTTGAGGACTAAGGTGAGGTCCATGATAATGATTATAAATATTGTAAGGAAATGTTGTTGAGAAAATGATCAAGACTGGGGTTATACTCTTGATTGTGAATGGGGTTATACTCTTGATGGTTTCAGAGCTGAAAAGCTTCACCATCAAAAAGCCTTAATTTTCATGTATGGTAATAGTGACGTTTTTCACTTGTGAAAGATGCTTCCTTCAGCTTGGCTCTGATACCATGTTAATGTTTAGCCATTATTACAGATGTTTGCATTTCATTAGATAACAATAGCATAATCCAAGATCACTGAGAAATAGACAATCACAAGAGACACATCATTTATCCTGGGAAACCCTCTAGGGGAAGAAAACCCAGCAAAACTTCCTTAATATAGATAGCCAATACAATGCCAAGAGATCTCTTAAAAAAATACAAAAATTCCTCTCCCAGATATGCGCCACTCTCTCTCTCCTTCTTCTCCAGCAGCAGATCTAAACTTGTCTCTCAAAATGAGCAAGTGAGTTGTGTCTAAGTGAGGCGCTAGCCTCCTATATTTATACAAGTTTGGCACGTGTGAAGTGTCTCTTCACTGGCAGGGCCGACTTCTCAAACTGGGTGGGTAAACCCACCTTTATTATATTTATGGGCTTCTTTAATATCTGTTGGGTCCGAATTCTTATTCTGCCTATTACAATTGTCTTTTGAGCAATCCGCAAAAGGGGATTTGGTCCTATTACAATAACCGACATGATCAATCCACTATGGGGATTGATCCTATGAATAATATATCAATAATAATAATAATACTCTTTGCAGTTACATTATTTCAACACTTCCTAGGGCATGAAGCATAGAAACCCATATGAGGGTGATTTACATTAAGGATTGGGCAAAGTAAAGCTCTATGAATTCAAAGGTGTTACAAAAGGTGAGGTAGTAAAAGCTTGGTTGGAAAATATGGATCTATGGTTTTTTCTGTGAGACTGTTCTAGTAACCAAAAGGCCAAGATGGTCATTTATCAATTGAAAGAGAGTGATATTCTTTGGTGTAGAACCCTCAAGCCACAAATGGGTTATGAAACCTCCATGGTATTATGAGAATAGCTTGAGGAAGAGTTCTACAAGAAGTACCTTTCTTAGGAATACCTAGAGCAGAATTTGAATGAGTTTCATTCTCTTAGATAGGGACCTCGAACAATGTTGGAATATGAGGCCCAATTTATAAAGTTGCTTAGATATAGTAAGCATTTGAATACTAAGAAGTTGAGAGTAAACAAGTTTTTTTATGTCTTGAATCCTAAATTCAAGGAGCAAGACTGTATTCAAATGCCTCATACTTTGCATGAGATAACGTATAGAGCATTTATTGTATAAGGAGAGTTGTTTAGTACATCAAGGAATAAAGGTGTTATAAGATATCCCAATTCTATATTTTTTGAGGAATCACATGTGTAATGGATTTCCTAGGGGTAGTTCTAAACCTTCTCCCTTGAGGCACCAAGAAGCCCAAAGAGGCATTTCTTTGGGAATTCAATGAAACTTGTAGTGTAGAAAGGGGCCACCTCCTAGGCCCATTGTTCAATGGAGTAGTACCCATTCACAAACTTATTTTCAAATTTCATCTTAGACCCCATTCATGCCACCAAGAACTCCAAGGGCACCTCCAAAAGGGGGATGTTGGGGTTATGGAGGATGGTATTTTGAGAAATACTTCACTAGGAAACAACCAGAGTCGTATTCTAGTTAGAGCTACGCTACTATTAGAGATATGGGCATGACCAAAAGGATTCATGTGTTTTTCCAAAATCATAAAGTTGAGCATGAGTCCTCTGGACTAGAGATAGCAAGTAATCTTAATTGCATTGTTCTTTGTATTTTAATTGACCTTGATGTTCTTGAAATATTTATTTCCCA